>JAOPUB010000020.1:1491228-1501438 GCA_027564055.1 Neptis clinioides
TAAATAGAGTGATTTAAAACGAAGATTCATATCTCATTATCAACTTATTATATGCATATTTTAAAAGAGAATGCGTGAAAAAAATGACCGGGTCTCAAGTGATACTTTAGAATAAAGACGGCACTGTGAGAAGACGGGGAAGAACTCTAGTGATACTTTAAAATGAAGACGGCACTGTAAAAAAACTGGGACGGATCTCTAGTCATATTTTAAAATGAAGACGGGACCGTGAGGAGACGGTTCAGGAGCCTAGTGTTATTTTTAAATGAAGGCAACACCGTAACAAGACGGGGCGGGCTTCTAGTGATACTTTAAAATGAAGAGATGTAACACGGTTCGAATTGAATCACTCCTTGCATTTTGAAATTGAAATATTTTCTTCGTTTTTTTCTTACATAAAAACCTTATCCTGACAATAACAAACTCATAAAATAGAATTATCGAAATCGGTCCAGCCATCCATTCGTGTAGCTGTAATCAAGGGAAACAGATATTCATATATATGTCATAGATGAGAGAGGAATGCAATTTATACAAAGTTGGGCAGCGCCTTGGACTTGTCACCATGGTGCAGGGTTAGAAGGTCTATTTCGGTATAAAAACGCTCCCCATCCGCTGCCCGAACACTAACTGCACTATATAATAATTATAACTTACGTGGACCTGGAAAAGGGTGACCTTAACCACGGCACTGTGATATTAGTTCACTACACTTACTATGCGAAATACCGTCTAAGCGGGGGTGTCCTTGAAATAATATAAAACTACCTGCGAATACTAATTTATACATGATGTTGTTAGCATATATAAAATTATTATATAACGTATTATAATCGCTGCCTTTCATAACTTGTACAAGTGTGAACCAAACACGTACCCGCTTCATAAATCCATGAACGGTATCACCGCGTGTGCTGAATGTGCTGTACGATACGGCTCGTACACAATAAAAGTTAGGATAAAAAAGAGCCGCTGAACCACCTTTGTCCTGTATTGTGAAATTGGATTTTAGAAATCCCATGGTTAAATTTTTAAGTTCCCGGAAAACTGAATTTGGAGTTCCCGAAATTTTTATTGCTAGCGACATTTTTGCAGCGTTTCATTGGTTACTTGTTTCTACTGGTTTATTTTTAAAATAATCAAACTTTTAACTTCAGCCACTGAGCTCAGCGGCAGCTTTATGAGTAATTTTATAGAATATAGACTATTGTAGTTCTTCCCGTTGTTGGTTAATGGTAGCAATTATTGGCAATCTGAAAGGTTGGTAAACATTGGATGTATAATAATTTATAGCGTAAGTAATTTAATGGTTCAGGTTTTGGACTCATGATTGACATGATCGATAGGTTGTGATTTTAAATCCCAGTCATTAGTGAGAGGGGAGAACAAGAATACTATTAGTTTGCAGTCTAAACTGCTAGTAATCTTTAAAAAAATATGTTAGCTAGTTATGTTTTAAATACTATTCATCAGACTTCCTTTAACATTGCAGTTCATCTGACAGTGCAGTATAACTTATATAGTGATAAATTTAAGTGAACACAAAGTATTAGTAGAATACGTTCCCGGAATAAAAACATTTTCATTGAAATTATTAAAACTTAAAACTTATCAATCTCTCATTCTTAAGAAAGGTAATTTGACATGAAAAAAATAAAAATCTAAGTTATAAGTGTAAAACTGAGTTGGCGCAGCACGGGGGGCATAATAGCGAACATCTTGGAAAACCCTTTTTGTTGTATATTTCCCAAACGGTTAATCGGACGCAAAACATATAGTAATATTTTCTTTAGATAATTTAATACTCTTGCATTTTGTCGAAGTAATATTTTCTTAAATTAAGTTTTCAGTACAATCAATATTCTGTGGGTTTTTACGAATTAACTGCGCTTGTTTGCTTACATTGTAAAGCTTTAGTTTCAAGTTAAGTAACAACAAAATATCATTAACTATGTTAATAGTAAAACTTCCTACATTACTATACGTTGGCGGAAACCTCATCCTGACCAAAACAAATAAGGGTCGAGACTAATGGATTCTGTTTGGGTGAGAAAAATGAGACTGAGTTTTTTTGGAATAGTTTGGATTTTGTGGTCGTTGTTTTAGACTAACAAATCTAAATAAATAACTGCCCAGTTTAGGTCAACTCATCCATTTTTTCACATACTCATTGATCATCCATTCGCTTGGCGACTCATTTAATCCTTCTTTCTACTGTAATCTTACTAAACTAATGTTATAAATGCGAAAGCTTAGCTTATACATCTGAATAACACAAAGGCTACAATTTATAAAGAATTTCTGTTGTTTAGCCATAATATAACGATAAGTTAAGACATGCGAGGAAAGCCGTGGGTGGAAGCTAGTAATTTATAAATTCAATTCACCAAAATTTTAAGTGCATCTCAAATATTATAGTAACATTAAGCATGTCTCTAACTGAGGCGTCTAACATAGACGGGTCTACGGAACTGATAGCGCCGGTGACGCCGAGGCCAGCGCAGAACGAGTTGATCGCTGCGGAGGGTACTCCGCGCCGACGTAACGCTGTCAGAGTGAATAGTCGTGGATCATCCCAATCTGAAAACATTATTAATATTATTAGGTTTAAGAAAATTTAAACAAAATATAGAAATGAACAATGTTTCATGAATAATATAATTTTATCAATAATTGGATCGAAAAGAGGTTAAACACTATCAATTTATAACGTCATCCACGGTATGTGAATAAAATCTTTCTATCCTATGGGAACTGTACTTTTCCAGGATAAGTAATATATAATGATAGCCCAACAAATCGGTATTTTAAAATTTTAGGGATAACATCGACGAGCAGAGATCGAGTAAATTAGACGCAAACGCTGTGGCCGCGCATAAGGTCAGTTTAACCACAACGAAGGTACACTTTTCACGGTCCAGGCTGTGTCGCCCGATAACCGTCATTGTAATAATAAAAATTGAGTATGAAACTAAAAAAAATAACCAACAGAAAAAAGGATAGGATACCATTCACAATTCCTTCTTCTATTAGCTTGCCAATTTTTCTCTTAGAAACCACTGTGTAGTTGACATTCAATCTTCCATACTCCCATTGCACTGGACAGTAAATGTCTAGAGCATTACACAGCCAGTAATATGAGGACCTGTAACAGATATATTTATTACTTTTAAACTTACAGTTTATTAGGTTAAAATAAAATTTGATAAATGAGACAATATCTATAATAACCTGAAAATAATGGTTGATTGGTTAATATTAAAATGCATTAAAATAGATTAAATTAATCAATGTACCTAAGATAAATTAAAAATTGTGGTGTATAATTCCATCTAAAAGTAATATCATACGCAATTATTCCATCTATCAATTCCTTATTTATTACAAGAATAGCACTAAGATAGGATAACATTAATATTTATTAATCACTAGCCGTCCCGCCCGCGGTTTGCTTCAGGTGTTCGAAGTAAAATTATAATCTATATGCCACCATAGTCAATCAGGATGAGAAAAGAAAGAATGAACAAATGAGCGAAACGAACGAAGGACCCGAACGAACGAACTGAACTGAACCGAACAAACTAACAAACTGAACAAACAATTTATCAATATTATTTAGACGACCCAAAGAATTTCAGTATCCTGCTGCGCAGTAGTGGATAGACGCTCTTTAACGCTGAGCTCTTCAAGGATTGAGGTATTGGTACGGAATTCGGTCCAGGAGACCCCGAGCATTTTCCTCCAGCACCACATCTCCAGAGCGTCTATCTTGCGAGTTTTGGTTTGCCGTAGGGTCCATGTTTCGGCAGCGTAGAGGAATATTGGAAACACCAACGATTTTACGAGTCTAGCTTTTGTGGCTTTCGTGATGTTTTTTTCCTCCATATTTTTTTTCAGTTATAGTTTACAATAGCAATATATACCAATAGTTTTTACGAATTTTAATTTAGTTTACAATTAATAGTCGTATATCAAGAATCGTGTGAATGTTACTTTCGCGTTCTCAAGTTTTGAATTCGGTTAAGCTGCGCGGAATAGCTATTCTGAAATTTCAGCAACGCATATGCAAATGTCAGCTCTCGACACTGATTGTACGAGTGGCACGGAGAAATTCATGCATTTACATTAAATTTCATCGAAATTGGATCCGGGCAACGTAGTTTATGCACGAGCGTGCTGTGTCACGTGCGCGCCAGATATTTACGATTTTCAATTACATTTGTTGTGGACACTCAATGTGTGTCGTCTCAATACATGTAAAATGTTAATTAACATAATAAGGGAATAATTACAGGAAACTTATTAATTTGAAGTTTTCGCCCTGTGAGTACATGAATTAGGTGCTTCGGGTTTTTTATATTTACTTGCATTATATTGTATGTTGAGTTTCTGCCACAAGTCTTAATATGCATCGACAGAAAACAATGCTTTTAGTAAAACGAATTACGGGCACAATAATTACTGGTTTTATGCTACTTTTATAGTCGTACCTTTATCGGATCGTGTGATTACCTGTTCAAGCTTATTACTTTTAGTTTTACTCGATGACTCAATCGAGGTTTTATTGTGATTTGCTAACGTGCTACTTTTTATGTTCGAACTTTTATATACATTTTCTATGACTTTACACCTGCCCTGTATTCTAAAAGATACCTGTTACGTTTTCACCGTTAGCAGATTCTATGTTGCAACGGGGCCAACCGCTCTAATTCGTCGATCCCGCTAGGTCTAGCTAGATAAGGCAATGAATTGGCGTAAGGGAGAGATCGCGATGCTTGCCAACAAATCAAACTACGTCAAAACGATGGATGGTGGTCACAACTGCGGGCGATAATGCGGCCACCCGTCGATTATCGTTCTATTGGAATCGAGTGAGGAAGTTGTTATACAAGATACTACAGATTGTTATTATTCCACTCGGGGTACTCTTTTATTTATACAATATTAATAACAAGAACGAATTATTGATTCGAACCATCTAAAATATTAACTATTTAAATAATTTTGATATATTTTCTTAGATTCTTTTTTAATATTAAGGTAATTTATAAATCAGCGGCACGTTTAAAAAGGCAAGGAATTGAATACCGTTTTAACTCGATAAGCGTCCTACTTTCAGTTCAACACGATGATGGCGTATCTTATGACTGAATACGGCATGCTATGTTTTAGTTTAATCTATATATACCTAATCTGTTATCCAGTCTGTACTCTTTGTTGTGTACAACCTAACCTTTACTCGGATTTTTTTTTATAACAAATATGCTGTATTCTGTTACTGTTGTTTTAAATTACTAATTGACACTTTAAATGACATGAATAAAAACTGATATACTATTTAAATGAAAGAAAATCTTTAAATTAAACCTGCAATACACCTGTGAACCTTTTCTAGTCTTGTGCGTACTCGTGATGCGCGTACTAATAAATAACTATAAATATATAAATTAACGTGTTTAAAAGACTATTCCAGATAAATTTTCTTTAATGTATTTTTTAAAAGAATACTTGCTGTTTATGAACGAGCGTGCTGTGCTCCAAGTAAGCTGGAATGTTTATGTTAGGAGTGGGCTACGTCAGTTTTCCAGTGACTGGGATCTGAATGCCTGAACCATTGTGCTACTGACACGCATTAAAATATTCAATTAAAATTATGCTATAATTGCAGACAAGTAGCTCGAAGAAATAAAAATTTTAATAACAGGGTATATAACCGTTAATAAAATGAAATTCTTTGCCGTTGATTATAATGGAGCTAGTAATAGATATCAAGAACCTGTCGTCGAAGAGTCAGGTGGCGATGGGAAAAAAGTATGAATGAGTGTAAGTGCGTTTTTGTTGTGTTGTCACTCCGTTTCCGGCAGTAGCTGGTCGCACGGCAGAAGCGCGTGGAGAATCGGCGTACGCGTCGGAGCGTCGCGTCGGTCGCGCCGCGTCGCGCACTGATCGCGCGTCACGCACCACCGACCGTTAATGATTAGAAGCAACCAAACCGATCATCGTCAAACTGTATATTGCGTTTCACTTAACCGAATTTAATATTCCGCTTTGTTATCTCTGGGACCTGTCCTAGTTTAATGAAACGCCGATTTAGAACACGTTTATCACGATAAATTTTATTTCTTTAATTTTGAATATCTACATTATGGCATAAAATTCAGATATTTAAATTTAAACTTTTACGACTCGTGGGTTAAAAATTATCTTAACATGTTAAGGTACAGTTGATAATTTTGACAGTGGTAAATTCTAGACCTGGGAGCAGGTTTAAATTCATCTTTTACATTGCAAAAACTCTGAAAGCATAATCTAAAATTTTATAACCAATATGTTACCAAAAACTTGCATAAGCCTCGACTGTAGAAATTTGTGATAACTTGAAATCAAATTCAAACGATTATTTCGCGAGTAAACTTCGCCAGTGTGGGCAACTATCAGCCCTAATTCCACAGTATTAGCTACTTTATCTGTACTAGTCCCTAATTCCAACCTCCATCATTAGCTGAAAAGCATGAAAATGACCGAAAAATGACTCGTTTTGACGGACAGCTTAAATATAAACATTGCGAGTCAAATAAAAGCTTGCTAAGGAAAAGTTTTCATAACGTCCTTCGTGAACAAGCATAAAGTCAAAGAAAGACTACCTAGTGGGACATTACGAACCTCTTCACGTAGAGTGCTCATCACGGAGTGTATTCGTCGGGGAACTGAAAAAAAGTAAAGCGACGCAACAGGTAGACGTCCAATTAGAAAGGGTCGTATTTGAGCGATGACGCGCCGCGCGACACTGACTTTGACGGCGTGTACAAAAACTGCAACTCGTTTCGCTTGCCGCCACTATACTAGACGTTTTTGCGTAGTAAACTTGTCGAGTTTACTTAACTGCGACCTCCATGTAGCGTATCTTTTATGTATCGATGTATCAAATCTGGTTTTATAAATTAACCCAATTAAATATTTATTTCATGCTCTAACTTTACAATTTTCGTGGACAATTGTAAACAATCGTTTACGATTATTCTGTTATACTCATTGTTTAGTAACTAGATCTTCTAAAGTAAGTAACGATTTATTTTATCTATATACATAAAGGAGCATAGTTATCATAATTACTATACATAGTCAGGAACCCTCAATATTGCGTTGTCATGTAAATATATAATCCTACAGTTATCATAGAACATCGCGCAGTGCATAGATCTTGTAACCTCGTTTACGATCTAGTTGTCTTATAAGTAAATATCCTAACTTTGCTGTATGTCTACGAGTATGTTGACACTATAAAAAACCTTGTCAGGCAATTTTGATCTATCGAAGCGAGGGATGCTTTATATCGGCTTGCTTAAACAGAAAGCGCATGCAAAATAATATAATTATAATGTCAGATAAAAAGATTAAAGTACTTAAAATATATTTTGTTTTACATTTCATGCGTCTTAATGTAAATTAAGCTGTCAAATAAAAATCTGCCCACTGCACTCTTCCGCGGGTACAGATTACAGACGTTACAAGGTTCAAATTTTATCTTTTAATAATATTAAATAAATTTCATTAAAAAGAAATACATAATGAGGAATAAAATATGTCGAAAATATCCTAAAGGGTACAATGCCATACTTTATATAAATAATTAGTCAATTTTTCATAGATAAATTGTGTTTATTGGAAATATACATATAAAGAAATTGCTCAAACTCCAGAACTGTTGCACCTATTTAGATCATTATTTTTGTTTTTGAAAAAAAAAAATCGAAATCATTCTAAAAATCAGAAAAGACGTAAATTTAGTATCAAAATCGCAATGATATAATATACCTATAGGTATAATAACCTATAGGCAGTTCTGTTAGAACAAGATTAATTGAGGCCTCGTAGCAATTACAAGTTTGTTACATTATAGTGTGCGTTAAGGTGCAAATATTGTAATCTTATAAAGTACGTGACTTTGAAGTCCAGTTAACGCAACGGATGAGCGTGTGATGAAGTTTTAATGACATAATCTAGATAACGTTGACTTGATTAACCTGGATTTTACAGCCTAGCGACATCCATCTTCTTGACTTGATTTACTATGTACTACTTATAATATTGCAGTCTAGATTATGCTGCCGAACAAACATTACATGCAAAAAGTTAATTTGGTGGTTAAGTTTTCTCAGACTTTTTAATTTTCCGCGCAAATTTCTTAATTTTTTATTACATAAGAAACTTCTGATAATAACAAACAGAACCAAAAAAGTATTAGCGAAATGGTACAGACGTTCACGCGTGACGCCGTGAATAAGATAAATAGGGATTCAGTTTTATATTTATAGATATACCTAGATGAAAATAAAAAATTGGAAATTATGGAAAGTACAATGTTAACATACTAAGTTTACATTTTTCTTCAGCAGCTGTACTGTGAATTGAATATAGTCAGCAAGACATTTATGAAGCTATGAGGATATTTTTAACATTTTATACTCAAACTTTCACATTCATTGTAAGTAAATGGGCAGTATATTATCAGAAACTTTTATTAGAGAATTTACATGTTTTATCAATAAACACAGAGTCTAAGGATTCTGTTTTCTTAACGACATTGCTTAACGAAGATAATATTAGTACTAATAAATATTTTATGTAATACTATTATTCCCTTAAAAAACCATTAATTAATAGACAATCCTGAAGAGTAACAAGGATCAATAATATCTTTTATAATGTGGCCCGAATGACGACGTGATTAGTGGAGACAGGAGTCTTAAATCCTGTAGAAAAACTGTATATGTTATCAAAACCATGATCCGTATAGTGAAGTGAAGTCGATATGTCACCTTCATGCAAGTAGAATGGAAATCAAAAGTTTAGTCCTTTCCTTCACAGATTTATCCTACTTCCTACTTCCTCCTATCCTACTTTCTACTTCCTAGTATCCTACTTCATACTAATATTATAAATGCGAAAGTTTGTGAGGATGGATGGATGGGTGTTTGTTACTCTTTCACACAAAAAGTACTGAACGGATATTGATGAAACTTTACAGTAACATAGCTATGTTATACATCAGAATGAGATATAGGCTACAATTTATGAAGAGTTTGTATAATACATGAAATGTCAGAATTACTATACATTCTACATTGGCTTATTAATTAATAAGACTAGTTTTTTTTCTATCTGTTATGTTTAAATCATTCAAAGTTCATATTAAGTTTGGATGCAAGTCTTGATCGTGATTTTAACGTGTGGTTGATAAGCCCGAGCATGTTAAACTCATGTTTAATAAACGTTTAATTACTGCATACGTTAATGTTACTCATGTTTGACGAAGCAGTGATGATTGAGAGGAACACCCGTGAACCCGAGGTCGCACGTGGTACCTTATGTAAGTGACTTTTTTATCATTTTACATTTAATGTTCCTTTAATGTAAACATTTGGTAAATATTCTGTAGAAATATTTCTGATCCAAAATATTTTACACAAATTATGACCCGTTCAGGCTTCGCCCGGGTGGAATTGAAGCTCCTGCCAAATTCTTAAAATATTTTTTTCTTTTAAAAGTAGCCTAAGTGAATCCTTATAACATCAGCTATCTGCCAGTGAAAGTCACGTTCAAATCGATCCAGCCGTTTCAAACATTAGCCGGGACAATCAGACGGACAGACATACATACAAACATTTTTTTAAATGCTGTTTTGGCATATGTATCGTGTGTATAAATACCGGTGCACTTAGTAAAAAGCAGTTATTTAAACTTTCCAAACAGATACTTCAATTTTATTCAAATGTATTGATGATAAGTTATGTTTATTCTTAGATCTAGAATTATATTGTGTATATAGTTAAAACCCATTATAAAGTATTTTTTTTTGTTAAAAGTATGAAATTTAATAAGTGAACTACTACCTACTATTTCTACATATGTTTATGTGATAACAGTATAATACAATTATAATAAAATGTGTTTTAAGATGTATTATGTTCGTTAGTAATTTGTTGCATGGTATTTTCTGCATTCATGACGGCGTGTAGGCAAGGTGAAATAATTAGAGCTATGTTTATATTAAGTTTATTAATTATATATTTTACTGTGTTACTAATATTATAAGTGTAAAATTTTGTATGAAATTAGGCACATAGATACTATATAACCTGGATAACCATAGACTACATTTTATCCCAGAAATATTCAGTGTTTTTGGGGGATAATGATAAATATGTTT
>JAOPUB010000020.1:1785391-1797120 GCA_027564055.1 Neptis clinioides
TTGTGAGTATGTGTTGCCAGTACTATAGACATTCTACCTGACGCGTGAATGAATATCGATTAGTTTTTGTGTGAATCAATAACACCCAAACATACAAATGCTCACATTTTATTAGAATGATATATTCTGTGTGACATATACATGTGTTATGGTAATCAAGAACTGTTTTATATAATTATAATAATTCACATAAATCATATGCCTAATTTAAATGTAAAATGTAAGTATGTTTAACATGTAATAATTTATATCGTATAATGGAGGCGAACAAAGAATGCCAATTGGCTAGTTATATATTCTTTACGCTGGCAAAAGTTATTTATCATCCTAAATTCATTTAAATAAAATAGGTTTAATGTGCGTTATATTGTTAAGCAATAATATATCTTTGAATATATACTCATATTTCTTACATCGATATATATGTCGGAGAATAAATAATAATAAAGTAGGTACAATGTAGAGACCACGTTAGATTAAGTTAACCTTGTAATGGGTTAGCCTTATGTGAACCTTGTTTTGGACAGAGAACCTAGATAGTGAAGGTGCGTGTCCAAGTCCAAGGCACTGCGCTGAGTTGCTGTCAGAATATTAGGAGATCGTAACATCTTGATTATTATTTATGACATCTTAAAAGAAGATAAATCTAAGACGAAAGTAAATTGTCTTAGCAAAAGTCGGCGAGTTTTAAATACAAAAAAAGATTAAAATTAGAAATCTGTAGGCAATTATTTTAACAAGATAAAAGTAAAAATTCGCAAGACCTTTTTAGTTCCATTATACATAAAAGTAAAATTTAACACCAGGTGAGCAAATCTGTGAAGGCACAAAAGAAATCGTAGATTAGGAATCAACCCTTTTATATTTGGGAAGGCAAAATTAAAAAGTAAGTATGGTATAAAGGTATTAAGAGCTTAATGTAACAAAGAGTTCTGTTCACGCTTGGCAGACCACACCAATGGCGGCTGTTAGACGATGGAAGATATCATTTTAATCCTTTTAGTTAAGTTGACTATGAAAAGATAGACGTCTCCGCGGCTTCGGTGTTTTTCTTTTACTCTGGCGTTTACGCTGGAGGAATAAAAGGATTATTCATTTTACAATTAATTTTAATACTTTTTTATCTACCTACTGCATGGTAACTAATACAAGTTGTCTGTAACAGTCTGTAATTTCCGTTAACTTTTGAGATTTATATGAGATAAGTGATTTTAGTTAGACCGCCAGACAGAAACTGATGTTAGACTGTGAGAACTTCCATCTTCCCAATTTCGTCAAAAAGTAAAGTAAAAAAAAATCTAACATATCTTCTATATATCTTTGCTAAATAAGTATATTCAGGTACTTATGTCATTTAAATAGTTTTATTATTATCCTTCAGGAAGTCATAATATTTTTGGAATAAAAAATAAGTATTTTGTTAATCCAGATTATATAGTACATGTGTGCCAATTTTTATTGATTTTTATATTATAACTAGCCTCTCCCTCGCAAATCAACTTTTTTTGGAAAAAAAATTCTGTCTATGTTACTCCCTATGACAACATCTATCTGCCAGTGAAATTTCCGTTAAAAAAAACAGACTGACAGACAAAAAAAGATTGAAAAATGTTGTTTCGTATACACTTACTAAAAAACGGTTATTTTGATATTACAACGGACATTCCAATTTTATTTATGTGAGAATAGGAAATTAAGCTGAAATAGTAAGAGAGGACGCATGAAAGAGGTTGTATATGATATGATAATAAGAATGACTGGCGGTTAGATGACGAATGAAGATGATTTGAAAGTAAATAGAATGGAATGACAGTGTGTGAACTATGACGAGAAGACGATTAGAGTTCTTTTTCTGTGTTCTGTGACTATTAGAGTTTCTGTATTAATTGTTTATATATATTTTAATGTGTTCTACACATTAAAATATAAATAAACAATTAATAGATTATTTTCAATTTTATTATTTCCTACATTTATATAAATTGAAGCATAGCATGTGATTGATTTTCAGTGGACACCAATATCTCCCTATACAAACTTTGTACTTACAATAACTAACACAACAAAAAAATTATCATAAGATTTATTGCATTCTTTCTGAAGTTATGCGCGAACAAACAAAGGCTAATGGCAACATAATTTAACAAACAGACATTTTACTCAATCTTAATAATAATTTCGAGCTTAACGTTAAATTAATCTGATTTATATGACAACCGATATTACACGAGTATTTAAAGCACATTGTACTCACAGATTTACAACGTATAACTAAGCGCGTAAATGCATACTCTTTGTTCATTCAAACAAAGGCATTCTTACTCTCAGAATGAGAATCAAAAAACTCAAAAGCACGCCATTTTGGTCTTTAATCTAATGGGTATAAGAACTACAGGTCTGTACACTACACCGTGTATACAATAGCTCAAATGCACGTGCAAATGACATTTTTACTACCAACTGTGTTTTCGCTTTGAAGTGAGCTAAATAGTACTCGAATATTTTTATTGCGCTTAATATTTTCATATTTTTTAGTTCCCCTACTGCTGAAAGCTGAAACGGAATGTTTTAAATTCACGTCTCATACTTTTTGGCAAATACATTTTAAATAAGCGGGACTTGAAACTTGTTGACGTGTAGTTTTTGTATTCAAGAATTTACGGTTAAATTAAACTTTTAAATGTTGATTGCCTCTCTTACTACGTATTACAGAAAAATGAATATAGGGGAATCTTTATAACGTTTATTACAACTTCTATGACTGTTGACATACTTTTAATGTACTACAGTACGCAGCTGAATAATTGTTTTTATGAAGGAAAATTAAAACATAGTTTACTAAATTATAATGTGAAGTGTTTGATCAATGTTAGACGCTTTATCTTTCTTATGATTTTTTTCTTTTCCTCGTATTACACTGAAAGTAGTTTTGAATAACTTTGTGTCTGCTATAGGTACATGAAACAATAGATAGTTATTAAAAAAAATTAGCATTTAAATTTTTACTAAAAACGTACGTAAATAACAAGTTCTTGTTAATAATTTTTTTAACTACAATATATTATTTTACTTATATCAAAAATACATTTATGAGATTATTGGGGAACCTATCCAGATGATTACAAAGAAATTATTGGGTATAATCAAATTTGCCTCAAAAATCATAAAAATCAGAACCAATCCAGAACTTTCATTAATATATTTGTAATTCATGTGCTTAAAAATCTAATAATCTGCTGAAACATCGCCCCGGACAGAAAAATATATTTTTTTGTCGTTGAGCTGTGTAATCGTCATAGTTTTTGTCCCAAATATCAACAACTGATATTTACTTTTGTTCTCTAAAACAGCCATTAAACTATTAATAATATCAAAAATAATAATTTGAAAAAGCAAGCAGATCTAGTGATCGATTGTAATATAAGTTTAAATTTAATATATTTAATTAAGTATGATAGTGTAATTTAATCCTGAAATCTAGCACGCCTCAAACCACATTATGACAGTGCTGTTAATGTTGCGGTTTCCATTTATAATCCTAATTTATACCTATACAACACTCTCTGGATCACAGAGAACCAACAGGCAGCGATGTTATAAAAATATATACTTACTAGTAAAATATGTCGCAATATTTTATTATCTTCAAAGAAAGGTCAAGTAATTTAGGTGGGAGTTTCCGTACAAGTTGAAAATATGTTTAAACCTACTTGTGGGTCTCAAACCCCGAATTCTTAGGCTTATTTTATAGAATAACTGTTACTACTGTCTTTTATCTATCATTGCATAAAATAAATATTTTTGATTTGGGGATTTAGACTAATATTGTTTGCAATGTCAATGTAGACTATTAACCCGAAACACATCACTCCCATCTATGATACAGTAATTATTAATGCCTCTAATATTGTCTGTAATGACAATAGTTTGATTGACTGCCTAGATTTCTAATTAGTTATTAATAAATGAGAGACGTATTGTAGACTAGAAATCTTAAAGGAAACTACGCAAGAGTGAGAAATAATTTAAGCAAACTTGTGTATACAGATAAATCATTGAATTTTTATTATTTTTTTTTTATGATAAGTCATTGAATTTTTAGAATTTTAAAAGGGAAAATTGTCCCTTAGAGCTATTAAAAAGTTAAAATTAAAAGTCAGCGCAATCAAAAGGTTATTGCTAAATATCTACACTAATGTTATAAAGCTGAAGATTTTGTTTGTTTGAACGCGCTAATATAAGAAACTAATAGTTCGAATAGAAAAATTATTTTTGTGTTGATTAGTACATTTATCGAGGAAGACTTTACATTTTTTACATCACACTGCGATCCATAGGAGTGGAGCATCAAGCGGATAAATCGCGCGGGTCGGCTAGCTATATTATAAGATGATGAACAGTAAAAAAATGTGGAAAATATAGATACGCTAGTAAAGTAAAATTGCGAATTATGAAGAGAGCTATTCATGAAGTTTTTGTATCAATATTATTTCCAAGGAACGCAGCTCATCGATTCGGCGTGTCGCGGTCGGTCCCGTGCGATGGAAAGCCAGAGCGCCAGAGCGTCAGAGCGTCGCACGTCCGGCGAATTCAGACGTAAATGAGGTCGCCGTGGAACACTATCTCGTGCACTTCACTTTTGACATGCGTGGAAAGCGTTACCAGCTTCACTGGTCGTACAACACACATACACAAACACAGCGCGCACCACCGTACTCTGCGGCCTCAATATAAAAATATTATTTAATTGGTTGGAGCTCCCCGCGAGCGACTAGCGATCTTGTATGTTGGCAGCCGCGTACTAGAAAAGATGTAACCGGTCGGCTACGGCGCGGCAGAGTGGCGGCGGCTGTCGGGTGCCGCCGGTCTCGTTCGCGCACGCTCGGCTCAATGGGAATGATTACTAGGGGTGACGTCACCCGGCGCCCCGCCCCCTCGCTCGGTACCGGTGCACCTACTATCCGAACTCGCAAGACAAACTCGCCCTTACTACATCACCTCGAACCACGTTCTATTTTAAACGAATATAACCGGTATCTTATAAGTCCTTTTATTTAATTTAGGAAATAGAAGTTTGAAGTTGACATTTATCTATTTACACGTAGGTATTTATTATGAGTACCATGATACTTTAGCCAGCAGGTTGCAACTCGATTGTGCTTTTAAATATGACCTACGTTAAGAATGCTACTTGTTACTGTAGCCGATAGCCCAGTGACTGCTGGTCACTAGTCACTAGTTCTATACCTAAGTACTCCCGACCTATTGTTATTATTACTGTATATTGCCTGATTTAAAATAAATCATTGTGATGTAAGCATTTACGTTATACCTTTATAGTAATCACTTTTTTAATTTTTATCATGTTCTTTGAGAATGTATTGCAATGTGTTTTGTCATTATAAGATCTTCTTAATATAGAAGAGCTTTTTCTTGTAAGGAGTTTTTTTTGTTATTTATTTTTCTTGTGCTAGAAGATTAGTATCGTATATATATATCATTGCTGTCGTTATATTTTGATGTATTACAAAAGATATAGTAATCTGAAGTACCTAAGATTTTTTGTTAACAAAGCCTATCGTTCTGGAAGACTCACGTGAACACAAACTTCACATATCTGTATTTTTGCGTTTCTTTTAAAAACCTATATGTTGTCTGATATCTATACAATGTATATAGAAGTTATTTAAAAAAAAATTAATACGATGGGTGTTTACGTCGCGATTAAAAGACAACAATCATTTTATGAGTTTTTGTTTGTCTGTATGTTTGAACGCTCTTCAACTAAAATCTACTTGGAATACGATTTTAACACAAAATTGGACACAGTTTTAACATTTGTATTAGTGCAGGTCCAACTGTAAAAGTAGGCATTTAAATCAGACGTTGAAGAAACAGTTATTGTACAAAAACTGTTTTAGGCCAGCCATGCTAGGATGGTTCGACTAGTTTCTGATAAATCAATGAACTACTCTGATAAAACAGATTATTGATATTAGAGTTGGTATCATTGACCAATTAATGGAACGTATGAACATAATTGTCATGACTAGTTTGTTTAAGATGCGGGTAGGGGTCTGTCTCCAGATAGATAAAATAGTCCATACCTACTCTCGTATGAAGTTAAACATGAAGAGTTACTATTTACTTGTATGGAGTGGATAGATTCTCAATCGTTAAGAAGTCTCACTTCAAGGCGGAAAGATAACACTGGAATGTATTTAAATAGGTTTACTGATTAAGGAGTTTAGATAATATATTAGATTATGTGCTGTTATACGTTTTTTATGATTTTATATAGTGATCGTCATACATTATTATCAACTGATTTATTAGGTAGTTAAACATAAATACACCTTCTGGCTTGCAAATATGAAATATTGTAATAATGTGCAATATGGTTCGGCGACAAGTAATTTAGTCGATATTGTAAAAGTATGTCAAATTGGATTGAACCATAACAAAGCATGGCCTTGCAGGTGTGCTCTGACACCTGTTTTATCTTATACTACTGTTAGTTACTTTATCAGTTACTCGAATTTTAGCGGGTCTAACAAGCGTCATTTATTTTGTTTTTCATTTCTTACCAAAATTTTCAATATGTCACAGTAAATTTTTTTATTTAAAAAAATTTGTTGAATAAATCCAATAAGCATAAAAAGTAAAATGGCTTTTTATAATTTTTTTTAATAGAATTTAATCTAATATTTATTAACTTGAGAATTGTTAAGATAAACTTTATATTCTTAGTTCTTACTAATATTATAAATAACAAAAGTTTGAATGTTTGTTACCCAACCACACAAAAGTACTGAACGGATTTCAATGAAATTTTGCACACACATACACTATGTCCCATTTTCGTTGTTTTTTTTGTTGGAAAAAATAATGAGATATAAAGATACATAGTATTCAATATATCGTTGGTAAATAAACCCGCATGACTTCGTTAACGCTGATTAAGTGTTTTTTTTATTTAATGGTTTATTAAAAATATCCTTAACTTTGAATACCTATAAAATGACGTCCCATTGAAATAGAAATAACAGAAAAATGAAAAAGAACAAACACATCAACCGGTCAAAATTCTAGTATATAATTAACCATAGACTACTACACTACATTTTGCTGTTTGTAACGGCCAAACTAAACTTGTTGGTTTTTTTTACTAATAAATTGTTTTCAGTTACGTCCCACGGGAACGTGATAAAAAGTATCCTACTTCCAATTTTCAGGCAAATAAGTTCAACCATACTTGTGTTATAAGTAGCTTAACTAACACAACTTTCTTTTATATATAGAAGATCATATGTGTTTTGATAAATCTAAGTATTATTCGTGGTAAATTGCAACCGAGCAAAGCCGGGGCGATTTGCCTAGATTTGACTATTTTACTAATATTATAAATGTGAAAGTTTGTATGTTTAGATGATTGGATGTTTGTTCCTCTATAACTCGAAAACGGCAGGACAGATTTCAATAATATTTCGCACCCAAATACTCTATAACCTGGATTAACTACTTAGGCTACTTTTTATCTCGGTAAAAATTAGAGTTCCCGTGGGAGAACGATAAAATATGTTTACTTTCGTAAGTGCCTAAATATTGTTTTTTTTGTAACAATATATTGATAATTAAATGTTTTTTTATAATCTAAGCATTATACGCGGGAAATTGCACTCGGGCGAAGCCGGGGCGGGTCGATTAGTATTTAAATAATAACAACTTCCTTACATACGATTTCAATGAAACATAATGATAATAACTTCTTAACATACAATTTAAATGAAATAAATCCAATATAAAATGACAATAACTTCTGGACAAGACATGAGATTTAACTGATGTGCCATTTTTGAATAACAATAAGTCTCTGACATGAGATTAAAGTGACATCAAGGAATTTTGAAATTACTATTACTTCCTGACATTATATTTTAGTAATAGAAAGCCATTTATAATCCATTACTACATTATCATAACTTCCTCATATACAATTTAAATGAATTCTATAACAGACTTTGTGTTGACGTCTATATCTGATATAAAAAGATATACTAATTCTCATTTCAGCATACTCTAAAATGTAATATTTCGTAGTTTGTATGACGGTGAACAAATAAACCTCTAAGATATAAAACTGCAGCGTTATTAGTAAGCGAAAACAAAGACTTGCAACTTTATGACTCTTTTCACACGAAATTTCTTTAAAAATACTCTAATAATTTGGAATTTAAAACTAACTAGATGTTGTTTGTTTGTCTTTCCTCCGTTTTATAAAAAGTTAAAAACCTCTCTGATGTTTTTTTATGTATTTAAAGGTAAAAGAATTAGTTTGGAGAAAATGTAGAGAAATTTCTGAAGCTTGGGCTACTTCGTTTGTGTTAGGGGCCATTAAAATATTACGTAAGCAGGTTTTTTGCTATTATCAACCCCCCGCTCCTTAAGTCAGCAAAATTAAGCTAAGCCCTAATTCCCCCCTCCACGCTTACATAAACATTGATGCATGTATTTCGTCCCTATGTGCATGTTTTCATTTGAAAATGAATTTGATGTCTCTTAAACCTTATGTCAGGAAATTACTCTTATTCAAAAATGACATCAATTCACTTAAATATTATATCAGGAATTTAGTGTCATTTTAAAATGCCACTATTTCATTTGAATCTTTTGTTATGTCAGGAAATTATTGTCATTTAATAAGTATTTATTTTATTAATCGTTGACGTAAATATCATGCAGATCCTCACATCTCCCATGACATCAAAAATAAGCAAAGTAAAGACTTTCCACGCCTCCTATAATCCTTACGTAATACCTAAACGGTCCCTTGCCTACACTGTTTGATATAAAGTGCAATACGCGGCAGTATGACTAGTAATTTAGTAAAACAGATATAGTATTTATAGTCATAGGTTAAGTGATATGTTACCCACGTCACGTTTTTGTTTAATAAATAGACTAGACCTACTTCTGGGTTACGAGCCGCAGGCAATGCTTGACTTATCTTTTAAGTCAATGTTAATATTTGTTTTCTGAGTGTTAATATTTTAATTTTATATTTCTTTTATACTTTTTTGTTCAACCAATTTAAAAAATTGAAAAAACATCCTCAGTATGGAAAATAATTAAAGACATTTTCTGCCGAAATTCAAGGATTGCCACTAATAGAAAGCTCTTTAAAAAAATTGATTTTTGAAAAATTATTATTCCACCAAAAATAGACTTTTAATCATAAAGAAATAATTTAAAAATCCATATCTTTTACTTTCAAGGATTACAGAAATAATTACCATGAATTAATTATGATTTATTTTTGTCCGTCAATAACCTTGTTTTTAAAGAATCATACGATAAACATTTTTTGTATGACAAGAAAAATTTCTATGAATACCACTTGTCAAAAAATTAATAAAAAAAAAATCTTAATTTTTTTTCATCTGCCAAAAACCTAATACTGGAATTATCTATGAAAAAATGTTAAAACAGTTTTTGTTTTTCAAAATATCTAAAACTACTTGAAATTAATTAGCTGAAAATTTATAAAAAAAATTATTTCACTCATAACCTAATTGATAACCCCTAAGTGTTCCCTCTATGAGCAGGAAATGCCCTAAGGGCAGATATTCCAATCTATAATATCATTTGAACGTTAGAAGATGCAACAACTAATTAATAGAATTTCTAAATAAACCAATACAAAAAAATACTCAATTTTAATCACCAGTATTGCTAGATTAAATAATAAACAATATTAGATATACGTATCATAAAAAACATTAAAAGAAAATGATATTTTGTATCATAAAAGTGAATGAATCAAATGTACGGTATGTCATTGTCAGACCCGTTTACACTTTTACAACGTAATAAAAATTCGAGTTCAATTAGCCTAAATGAATTGGGCGGTGTTGACGGTGAGAAATATCCCCCCCATTATACTGGAATTATATTAAATTTCACTGTCATAAACATTCGCTTGTAATTTAATTTTTTTTGTCTCAATTGGAATTCTTCTTAACCCATTCGTCTTGAACTGTTATCTACATTTATTACTAGCCGATGCGCGAGTTTATCCGCGTGATGCTCCACTCCTATGAGTCGCAGTGTGTGATGTTATATAGCCTAAAGCCTTCCTTGATAATTGACTATCCAATACTATAAGAATTTTTTAATTTGAACTAGTAGTTCCTGAGATTAGCGCGTTTAAGCAAACAAAATTTTTAGCTATAATAGAGCATGTTGGGACGTAAGGGGGTGGTAAAACACAATGTTAGATTCTAATAGTGAATCGATAGACAATTAAACATTACAATCTCTTACAATTACAACAGGAACCTAAGCTTGGACTTTCGCCCTCGGTGTAGGTTTAGGGAGGCGCCCGCTTGCCACATATGTGAACCCCACCTCCACTGCTTAGTTTCTCTGCTTAATCTTAACATAAGGATAACCTATTCTAAACGTAACCTAAAGATATGATGACTCAGCCATATAAATCTTCGTGGCAGTATGCGAGTGACTTTTTCCGTTATGGTATTCTTAATACCAAGAAGTTAACCCTTAATTGCCTAGCTGCGGTCTCACAGATCGCAACGAAATTAATTTTTTCGAAGAGTTTGTCTATTATTACGTAGGTTAGCTCTAAGCGTCGAATTTCAATTGAAACCATTTTGTAAAATGGTTTCAGAAACGATGTAAAATGCTGGAGTTCCACAGGGAAGTGCTCTTCACCACTTCTGTTCTCTATTTTCATAAATTCTCTCACTAATCTTATATACGGCCTGGTGTAGTTCCTATGGTCTATTAATTAATACTGGGAAATCTCAAATCTGTATCATCGGAAATTCTAAACAGATTTCTAAGATAAATCTATCTCAATTGCCACCCGTAGTTTTTGAATCAAAAACTGAACGGTCAAAAATCTGGGCATGATTTTTGATGACTGTCTCTCATGGCGTCCACACGTAACTGAGGTGAGCCGCAACATTTCACTCTCTAAAAAAATGAAAACATTATCTGCCTATAAAATAAAAGATCTTTCTAGCAAATAGTCTTATTCTCTCGATCCTGGATTACGCGGACACCTGTATCCAGATCTAACAGAAAAACTAATCTAATTTATTTTCGTTCCTTTTGCTTTTGCAGTTTTAAGATGTCGTGTAACAGAAGAAGTATTAAACAAATTGAAAAGACTACAAAATCTCACTATAGATTTATATTTTCATTAAAGAAATTCGACCACGTATTACAATACCGTGCCGAATTAAAATGGTTGCTTATTAGACAACGTCGTGATTTTCATATTTGATCCCTTCTTTTCGCGACTCTTTTTAATCCATTTGCTCCATTGTATTTAAAAGAACGTTTCTCCTTTGTTTTCGATTCTTCTTCCTCCTATCTATGATCTATATATTTACGATCACGTTTTGACAACAAACTTAAAGTGCTTACTTCGATTTCCCAATGTTACAATGACTCATTCACAGTGAGAGCTGTAACGTTTTTTTTACAAAGATAACTAGCAGTTTGTTTCTTTTTTTTTACAAACAACTAGTAATCTTGTTCTCCCCTCCAAGTAAGCTGGAATGCTTGTGTTAGGAGTGGGCCACATCAGTAGTGCAATGACTGGGATTTTAACTCACGACCTATCGATTGTGTTCGTGAGTCCAACGCCTGAACAACTGAGCTACTGACGCTTCGTTATGGAATGAGCTACCATATGAAATTCG
>JAOPUB010000020.1:1826181-1837109 GCA_027564055.1 Neptis clinioides
ATGAGTCTGTTTGTTTGTTTATAGAAGTCCTAAATATACTTAAGTATACATCTACTTAATTTAATGCTCATAAATGTGAAGTGATATGCAGCAGTTTGACTAATAACTATGTGGAGAAAATATTAATTGATTATTGTGAGGTTTAAGTGAGATTTTAATATTTTTTTTAAATTTAATTAAATGTAATGTTAGTTAAATCTTTCTGGGTCATAAGCCCCAGGTACTACTAGGTATATTAGTATATTTTTTGCTATAATTTCTTTGCTTTAAATCTGTTAAAATAACCTATTTTTAACTGAACTAAATAAAATATTTGTTTTTGAGATATTTGAATAATTTTTATACAGAAATTCCACCAAAAAAATCTTTAAAAATACTTAGTTATTAAAAAAAATAATAATACAGAACCAATGAAATAAAATAACTTAAACTTAACACGAATGTTGGAAAAAATTTGCTTGTGTAATACTTGACACGGTATAACTCCCGTATGATTTAGTAATGAAGGTACTATAGTTTCAACCTTGTACTTATGATTAATTATTATTTAATGTGTAAATACAGATCACATATAAGACTATAGCTAATTTAATATATAGTACTCCTATTTTTTTTTAAATACCAGAAAAGTTTATTTTTATTAAGTAACGACGTAGTATAAAGTCTAGTCTAATAATAATATAATTAAGAGTCAATGTGTCAAACTAATGTTTATTTATTATTAATATTATTATATAAAAAAACGCTTTATACCCCAAATATAATTAAATTAATACATTTGTAAGAAACTACCAAATACTACCATTCAGTGTTGCCATACTTAATGTGGTAGATTTGTATTGCGCTTCTTATGTATACTCTGTTTATTTAGAATTTCTATCGGTTTTCGATTTTTTTTAATAAATATATTCTTGTTCTCCCCTCCAAGTAATGTAGAATGATTGTGTTAGTAGTGGGACACTCCTTTAGAGGCCTTCGTTGTTCCTGTACCGTATTACATCAACTTTTTTTCTCAATAACTGTTTGGACAAGAATTACCGCTCAGTCTCCTCTGTGTCTTCTTCATTATGCGTGACATCATCACAGTCATATCCATTAAATAAATAAAAAAAAAACGCTTTAATATTTTAAAGCGTCATATTTATTTTTATTTTTTTCATCTATTTTTATTCCATAATAGAAAAGGCAAAGGTATTACACCGTAGAATCTTGTCTTTAGTAGTTAAATGCTTTGTGCTTCAAGCGTTGGAGTCACGATCGAGAAGATCGATAGGTCGTGAGTTCAAATCCCAGTCACTGGTCTATTGACGTGGGGAGAACAAGAATACTAGGTATGTAGTATATGTATTTTAAAATATTTAAGTATGTTTACCATAATACACTTTTTAAATTTTCAAGCACTAGCCCGTTTATTTGCATCAATTCCTCTCTTTGAGGGTTGCCTGGAAGAGATTGCTTTAGCAATAAGGCCGCCTTTGCATGCCTTTTAATGTTTTATATTTTAGTGTTATATATTTTAAATTATTCCTGTCAATATTGTGTGTGCAATAAAGATTTTATCTATCTATCTATCTATCTATATTATATAAATATTAAGTGAGGTCCCAATAGTTTGTTAGTTAAGTTAGTTAGTATAAAATATTAATGAAAATTATTAAATTTGAATAATTTTTGTTATTATTTGATATAATTAATTGATTCTGACATATGACAGGGTCAAATAATTGATCAATTTCATGTGTGTCCATTAGTAGACTAAGGTTGATGTCACCAAAACAACACCTAATGATTCGTAAGTGAGTTTCCCTGTTTCTTCATCAGAATTCTTAATAAATACTTAAGTTAAGAAAGGTTATTCAAGGATTTCTATGAAAATATTTACATACATAAAAACATTTTATCGTTATTCCACAGTGACTCTGAACTTTTTCGAAACAAAAAATTAGCCTATGTGTGAATCCAATTTTATTGAAATCCGTTCACCCATTTTTGCGAAATTCAGTAACAAACATCCTAACATCTATACAGCCAAACTTTCATATTTTCATTATTAGTAAGTTATTTTATTAATAATACAATTTGATTTCTTACGTTTATGTATTTAATTTGTAGCTTTAAATAATTATTAACAATAATTCTGGATCTAACATTAAAACGTCCAAATCCAACCATTATCACATTGCCCCTCGCATTCCACCGCGACTGATAGCACCAATGTCAGAAAGATCTATGCGAACAGAATTCGGAATCCGTGGCAAAATTAAACGTTTACACGATCGTAAATTATTCCTCAAGTTTATCGCTAGTGAATATTTATTACTGGCGTAATTAGGTTCGTGCCTTCAAGGTTTACGAAACGGGAGTAAACATTCCTTCTAAATAAACAGTATGTGCGATGGATTGTCGACTTATGTCAAAGGGAAGATTTGCTGTGTTTACGATCATCGCGCTGATGAAATCTGTTTGTTTTGTCTTTATAATACTTGTGCTATTTTCAGGAACAGTATGTGCCAATATCGTGGATAGAATCGTCTTTAATTTGAATGTTAATAAGTGAAAGACTCTTTACTCTTTCTCTTTTTAGTCTCTATGAAAAATTTAATAATATGACATTAAAACTATTATTACATCATCAATAGAAGTGCTTTGACACCCGCACTAAGATACCTTGTGTTGCGGGTGTCGCTAGTAAATAAATAAACAAATAAAAAGGTAAAAAGGAACTGTTGTAGGACCAGCTCTTTTTCCGTCTGTTTGTCTGTCTGAGAAGATCCTATTTTCTCAGAAACACTGGGAATATAAAATTTATATCAAATACTTATATACCTGCGAACCCTCGGAGCTCTCAAAAAATCAAACTACGTCTGAGATAATGTCGTTACTCATACAAATTAGTATAAAGCAATGTCACACACTACAAGTAAATGTTGTAAACCTTTAAATTGTTTGTAATATCTCAATAAAAAAAAATTCTTGCGTGAAAATTGATAGTGTTTGTGGCCTTAAACTGTGCGGAACACTCAGTGCGCAAATTCGTTCACAATTGGCTTTTTTTTTAATAAAATTTAGTGAGAGGATAGTATAAAAAGAATCTATTTTTATTAGTGTCGATATATGTCCCATTAGTGCCCATGTGAATACAAAAATAAAATATAAAAAAAAAATTGTTGTTATGAGTGATTTAACTGCTTCAGTTTCTATTTCTAATCAAAAAATTTATTAAAAAGATAAAAAACTGTTAACTTGGAACTATCCGCGATATAGTTTATATAGTATCTAAACTCGTTGGCTAATATTTCTCCTGATCCGTTTTGTGTAATAATTAAAAGTTTGGACATAATATTGCAATTATCGGTTCCAAGTCTTTTAAAATTGTAAAGATCGTTTACCCCGAGGCGTTTTGCAATTTAATCCTTTAAAGCATTTCTTTAGATTGTAAACCTTGTTGGGATCTTGATATTTTTAAAGTAATAGCGAAGGTTTCTAATTTGTATAAAACGGATTGTATAAAATGTGATACTTTTAATATCCATAGGATTGTAAGTAGTTCCTATAAAATTATCTTAAAACTACATTACCTGACATACATTTTAGACAAAATTTTCAAACATTATTGTCTAAAATATAGCAAGTACTATTACTTAGTAAAATAATTATTTAAACAAATAATACAACATTTGGGTCAATTTACAGAATTTTGTTTAATAAATAATTCAATTACATTTGTAAACTAATTCAATATTTATTGGTTTAATAATTTATTAATTCAATAAAATGAATTTATTTGTTTGAACGCTCTAATCTCAAAAACTACTGGTTCGAATTGACAAATTCT
Source organism: Neptis clinioides (assembly GCA_027564055.1). NCBI lineage: Eukaryota > Metazoa > Arthropoda > Insecta > Lepidoptera > Nymphalidae > Neptis > Neptis clinioides. Next base: position 1,830,017 of record JAOPUB010000020.1, read on the forward strand.
TTTTGTGTTATGGACTATCCATTTATCAAGGATAGCTATTGGGTACATTACATCATGCTGCAACCCATAGGAATGGAGAATCATGCGAATGAAGTCGCGCGGTTCGGCTAGTTATAACATAAACACAATGATAAATTCATTAATTGAAACCATTTATAAAGGAACCGACAATTCCTCTTAAAATAAAAGAAATATCTTTATAAAGACAATTAGTGTGCCAGGACTGCTCTCCAACTGTCATTTTATCTTTGTTCTGCCTCGCCTTCCATATGGTGAGCTGGTGACAAAAAGAACAATTAATGTATTTTTACGATCCCTTTGTGCTATCTGTGTCAACTTGTAATTTTGATCATAAAAGAGCGTAATGATAGTGACATTTCTCATAAAACACAATATGTTTTGTTTTTATTTAAACTTAATTACTTACTGAGCTATATGTTTCTTTTTAAAGATTACTAGCAGTATGTGAAGTAACTGAAACTATACATGCTTTTAAGTATACGTAGGGTTCCGTACCTCGAAATTGAAAACCGAACCCTTGGATTACTTTGTGGTCTTCGCTTTTGTAAATATATGAAATTTTCTGGTCATAAACAAATATTACTTAAACAATAAAATAATGCTTGAGTAAGCATTGGGTTCATGACAGCAGAGCAATCGCTGGGATTTGAATCCACGACCTTTCAATCTTGAAGCCCTAACTACTACTTTTTTCAGTACTGCGTAGATATGACGTTATGTTGATATCAATCAATATTAACCTGAGAATAAATATTTAATTTCTGAGTAAAAAAAATTAAAATATACGATCATATAAGCATAATCAATCATCAAAAAAACCCACGGAAAGAATTCATTAAGAAAAACATTACGAGTTTTATTTTTTATATTGTTCAAAAGTGACCTACCTATATTAAAGTATCTATGGGGACAACAGTTTAAAACGATAACCGTTTAAATATTTGCCCTTCGATAGACAATACGGAACCCTCGATGCCCGAACCGACTCGCACTTGCTCAATTAATTTTATTCTGTAAGCACTGTGAGTACTATAAAGAGTAGACTCATAAACAAATATTAGAATGCTCATAATACTATATTAAATTTTTTGCTAAATAAAATAGAAATAAAAAACTTAGTTATTACACGTTACAACCGACTAACTCAGTTAATATTTCGTTGACCTAAAATAAATAAGAGATTCGATCTTTAATAGAAAATAAGGATTGTACTCGTTTAGGTCTAAAAATATTTATATATGTTTTTGGCTGTACCGATTATGATGATTATTTGTGTACCTAAAGGATTACCTTTTGTGATCTAGTATTTTATAAGTTTAAAACTTTTTTATATTTCCAATAAAAATGAGTAGACGTTTATAGAAATGTTAAAAAGGCTAAATCAAATTTGATAAAACTTTCGCCTGATCTAACTACTCCACTTTTCCTATTGGTCGCAGTGTGTGTTATATAAATGTTTGCCTTCCTCTATAAATGGACTATCCAACAAAAAAATAATTGTTAAATTAATATAATTTTTAATTAAATTTAATAATTAATATAATATAACCAGTAGTTCCTTAGATTAGCACGTTCAAACAAACAAACAATCTCTTTAGCTTTGTATTAATTTTTTTTACTTTCTTTTTTTTTACTTATATTACACCCAATTTATTAAAGCACACCATCCCATGTCAGGGAGCATTTAAAATTGTCACTTAACACTATCCTGTTATCTGACACTACTGTTTCAGTTTACATCATTATTAACCAAAATTAAAACGACGTCATATTGAGTGTGACACCCTTTAATATGATACTCTTCCTTTACTTACATAATAATGAGGTAAAATTATTTCTGATTAGTCCTTAGACTAATATTATAAAATGCGAAAAAGAATTTGTGTAATTTGGCCATAACATAATGATGAGTATAGACGAATGTTTCTATTTTTTTGGTGAGCGTACTCCCAAAAAAACCCCATAAAATTACTTTACCTTATATTTAATGGAAAAGTTTTCATAAAAATGCAAAATATGAGTCTAATTTTGAGCAATATCAAATTGAGACAAAATATATTATATCTAATTGAAATATTTCCAAAACAAATTTAATGTAAGTAGTGGAAACTGACAAAAGAATCGATGATGAGAGTAAGGTAGTAGAGTTTTTTCAATGTCGATAAGTTTAATTAAAGCCTGACTGTTCAAACATAAACACACAGGAAGTTCAGTTTTTTCCGCTTGAATTGTGTCAAGTTGCAAATAGTTCAAATGGCAGTCTCAACTTTTAATTATAGCTTGGCTATGAAGAGTGCTTAGATTTTAGAAAGGAACAATATAATATATTTTATTATGTTTTTTTTATTCAAAGGTAGGTTCTTGTACAGGTCATTTTACTGCAATACAGAAGATATATCAATATCATCTTCTAAGAATGCGATTTATATATGTATATCATCTTTAAAGGTTTTTTTAAATTCATTTTTGCTAACTGTATATGTATGCGGCAACACCAAGTTGCCGTTTGGTGTTGTAGTTCCATATCTATCATCTCCATCCGAAATTCAATCACACCACTGGATAGCTAAAGAATAAAAGAATGTATTGCACTAAATAATGTCTAATACGTGCGCGGCGGAGGGAAAAGCGCTAAAGTTTTTAAGATACGTATTCACGTAAAAGCTACACTCCATTTTCTATTTTGAGAATATTTTACAATGGTGAAAAAAAAATTATTGAAAGTTATTCATGTTTAAGTTCAATAAAGTTTTCAACTCCAGCATTACGACGACGGAGGTACGAGCTGCTCAGGGAATTCCTAATAAAATAAAATTTTCTCTAACAAATGAATATTAAGGAAGACTATACTGATGTTTCTCGCAAACTTCGTCGCTTCACAAAATTTAATACGTCCCATAGCTGCAATACGAATGTTTTCCTTTGAAACAGTACCCGAGAGTCATGCAACAGAGCCATTAAAAGAATAATGTCGTAAAATAAAATTTCTATTCAAATAAAACTTTTATATACCTTGACATTCTAGTTTTATTGAAATTGCTTTTTAATTAAATACGGTTACATTTTTGTTAATTTCTTATTTAGTGGGAATCATACATCATAATAGAAGCAGAAGCGGTACCAGATATATTTTAATAAAAATTTTGTAGAATCGGAATAAAAATTAAGCAGAAACAAAAGTGTGAGTAAATAGATACAGTATTATTATTTTATTTGTATTAATTATATTTTAATATAATCATAATTTAAATGTTTCCCAAATACATAAATGGTCACGCACCTATTTCAATTATTCTATCTCTGTACAAGTTACATTGAAATCAGTTTAGTGGTTTGGGTATGAAACATAAACATACAAAAAGAGTTAGTTATTAGACTTATCATATTAAATTAGGAACACTGAAAAATACAATGGAGCTTCGCAGTTATAATGCTTAGATCTAAGTTAAATATCTATTTATTAGTTTGTCTGCTTGATATCGTTTCTGTGCAATTGACTTCCATAAGATTAATTTCATAATGTGATAGCACTAGTTTTTCTTTCCTACACCCTATTGTATTATCACTGAAAATCGATACCCTTGCTGCTTCTTATTTAAATATTCCATTACCATCTCCATTGTTAAAGCTGTGAACATAGAAGCAGATATAGCAGCAACGCGGAATTTCTGCGGAAGCGAAGACAAGGAACAGAAGTTAATGGTTCGGATGTGTGGATGTTTCTTACTCAATCATATTAAAACAGCTAGACAGATTTTGATAAAATTCGGTATACAGATACTTAATGACCTGGATTAACATATAAACTATTTGTTGTACCGGAAAAGTTAATAGTTCCCATAGGATACAAACAACACCCGGGCCAAGTGAGGCCGGGGGCGGGTCGACTAGTTTGATCGTAATTATATCAAGATTGACAAATATAATGATAAAACTTTTAACATAAAAAAGAACCTTAAAATATCAAAGCATCCTGAAGGTGTTAAAGCGGAAGGTCTTTCCACTTCATTATATTTTTGTTCAACTTTCACTCATTTTCCGGGAAACATAAGACCTAAAGACCGATTAAAAAGTTTACAGTTTCAATTAAGCCGCTTTTTTCGTTAGAACTCGGTTTCCCAAAGTGTCTGTGAGTTCAAAGTTTGCTCCAAACTCATAGTTGCAATGGTTAAGCCGGAACTAACTTTAAAAGCTTTGATGAATTCTCTCAAGGTTTAATCTTTCTTTAATGGTTTGTTAAAGTTTCCATTTTTTGTTTAATTTAAGTTGAAGAAGTTATAATCAGCGAAGTTTCTTCCGTTTGCGCGTGCTTGAGAAACTAGTAGTTTAACAATATCGGAGTTAAAATAAGATTTTTATTATAACTCTTTATTTTATGCTCTTAGTAAAGTCTAGTCAATATACATAGGTAAAGGAATTATTAAATTTTATTATTCGTATTATAGAATTGCTTATTTACTTTTATGGAATTACTTCTGTGCCTTCTTTAATTTAAAATGTCTTCTTCTTGTGTAAAAAATAAAACTTCTAAATGACTACTTCAAGAGATACGTACGTCAATTAATGCAGTTAATGTTGTTTGTTTTGCATGCATAAATGGCCATATATTATGGCATGGGAATCACAATCTATAAGATTTTATATGTTAAGTTATGATTATTAACTAGATAAATACAATAAAATTAGAATCTCAAGGAGTGATGTCAAAAGATAAACATTTAAGCAGCTAATGGTATTGATATTGCCTACATAAATTATAGTCTTAATTTATGGCATGGGAATCAAAACTCCAGTTGTTGCTAGGGTGTTGTAGGGATCTAAAAGATATAGGTGAGATAGTTTTAATTCAGTAGTAACATAGAGTTCATGAGCTCATAAAAACCATAATAAAGCAGTTCAAATCAACTCGTTACAGTATAATGTTTCAAATATTCAACCACAAATTTTTCCTGTCAAACAATATATATTATTTAATAACTATTTGAGAGTCGATTTTATCACTGCCTTTGTTTGTATAACATGCAATTACTATTTACATTTATATTTTCAGTAATAACAGTGTATCAAAAATTAATTGGATGTCAAACACTAAATATAGTGAATAAACAATATATTCTAAAAATATTCTTTTGGGATCGGATAACAAAGAAAGGTTGCGAAATAACGATCTATCGACTTGGCACCCGAAAATAAAACGATTATCAGACGATTTAAAGCTGAGAAAAAATGAGATTTGAATCTTTATTTATAAAAAAAGGTAAAAAGTGAGTCGTGCCGATTAATCATAGGTTCTGTATATTCTTTAAACATACTACGTTACTACAATACAACTATAATGACATCAAGATTTATGTTTGTATGTTGTGTTAATGAAATAATGATCAAATACAAAATATTAAATCCCTATTAATTTTAAAAATAATAATAACCACAAACACCATAAGAGGCTCCCGTTAGATGGCTGGGTCAAGGGCCTGATACAGAAGACGGTACTGCTTGACACGGCACGTATCGTGAGGAGGTTCCTGTTTTTGGAGCCCTAACCATCGGTGGCTTGGACTGTGTTCCCGCTGCCGATTGGCCTCTTTTTTTTATACTTTTAAATGTATTTTTTTATATATATTTAAAAATGTATTTAATAGGAAATAGAGAAAAATTAAGTTAATAATAATAATAAAAAGCTTTATTAAATTGTTGAGATTTTCCTTAAAGCATATAAGAATAGTTGCGTTGGAAGATCTCGCCCTTCCATTGTCGACATATATATGGAAATATTACTAAAATCATTCTTTAGATACACTTTTTGGATTGAACATTTACAGAATAGTAAAAAAGGAAATACTGAGTACCTAAGTATTTTTTTTTATCGAAACACAAGTCCGAATAAGTTTATTCATTTTAAGAATTTTTTGGAATTAATTTTGGGGTTAACTTTTATGTTGTGTGAAAAACATAATAAAACTCAATTAATTCTACTAACAGCTCTCATATTTAATATAATTATATTAATTTTTAGTTTTAAAATTTGACTTTAATTCTAAATCTTTTTAAAATTCAATGGGTTTTATATTTTAATTTTATTCACGGTTTTAGCACGGAACTCTAAAAATAAGATTTAAATCTACCGTTGAAATGTGTGTTTAAAGGTTAACGATTCCCTGTAGTATTCCTTAGTATATATTATCTTTAGTATTTCTTAATTAAGTGTAATTCCTGTTTTCTGGGTATAAGTATTTGAGCGAATTAAAAAAAAAACATTTCTAGTAAATCCTATCTGCTGCATAAATATTCAATACAAAATGTTAAATATAAGATATGTTGATGAAAATTCCTTTTGTTTCTAATTGTTATAGAAGTATTTGTACATTTTGGCGCTACGCAATATACAAATACACCATTATATCCAAATAATTAAAAGAAAATCAATTAAAAGTCCTGCGGTCTGTTAATTAACCCTAACAAATCCCAAGTGTGTATTCTACAATATCATACGATCGTCGGTGTGCCATCACAACTAACCAAATAAATACGCCGCCATGACAGATATCATTATCTAGCCTAAAGGATAACCACCAGGATTAATATTATAGTAGCCAGGACGTCATAATGATTAAACAAGAGATTGATTTCTGAACCAGTAAGTCTGGATTACTGTTTAATAGAAACTAAACCGAAAGTTATATTAATTTTAACGAAATCAATATTTTTTAGTTCGTTTATAAAATGTATGAAATATAGATGGCGCTGTTAAAATTAGTAGTAATACTTGTTCTATTAATCAAACATTTAAATAGAAAAATATTTTAATTATGTATGTCGGTGCAGGTAAGGATGTGCCCATCTTTATCTAGATATGGTGCTAGTTAAAGTGTAATAGTAGTGTATCGCTGTGTTACGGATATTGGACCTCTCCGACCAAGGATCCGGTGAGATCATCCTCCTCATTTATTTAGTAGTGTTAACACAACCCTCGGTTAGACAAATAGCGAAACCGGACAGTGGAGGTGAGTGTTCACATATGTGGCAAGGGAGCGCTCCCCTAAACCTCCGCACTTGGTCACAAGGTACTGCC
>JAOPUB010000020.1:1887096-1900408 GCA_027564055.1 Neptis clinioides
ATAGGGAGGGGGTTAGGCGAAAGTCCACCACGCTGACCCAGTATGGGTTGGCAGACTTCACACACCTTTGAGGACTTTAGGGAACCCTCTGAAGTGCAGGTTTCCTCACGATTTCCTCCTTCACCGTTATAGCAAGTGATATTTAATTTCTTAAAACACACATCGCTCAGAAAAGTCTGAGGTGTGTGCCCGAGTGTGAGATCGAACCCGGACCTCCCGAGTAAGTCATAAAGTCTTATTAATTTGAAAATCAAACTACTAATAATCCTTTTGAAAAATGAATGTAGCATACTCAAGAGTTTACCCTATTTAAGATATAAAACGCCACAGAATGGTTTTATAAAATATAGCGAATATCTTTAATATCCATATATTACTATAAAAATATTTGTGTATAAATAATATGAGTATTATATTCAGTATCAGTTGCATTATCTAAATATGTCTGTAAATAACTAAATAATTGATAAGAAACAAAGTTATCAAAGCAATAAATGAAATTCAAGCACCAAATAAGGTACTGAGATTATCATATTATTAATTTTTAGTTTGGCTGAATAATTTTTCCATAAAAATGATCATATTAATGAATATATTAACAAAGTACAGTGGCCAAGTATGGTAAAATCAGTTATATTGATTTCAATGATTAAATAAATTTTGTTATAATTATTATAATAAAATTAGTATAGGAAATATTTATAAAGAAATTATTTTCTGTATCTTTGATAATATTATAAAGTTAAAAATATGTGAGAGAGATAATCTTAATACTAAATAATATTTAATAATGTTAAAAATTCTAATTATTTATTAAAAAATATAGAGTATATGGTTCACATTGTTTTGCTTTATTTCTTTGGTAGTGCCTAAATTTCAATAATATATTTTTTTCCAAGTGATTGGCGCTGTATGCCAATTACAGTAAACCTGTTTTGGCTGCAGAGGCTATTGAAACTATCTATTAAAATAGGTATGTCGGTGTTATAATAAATGTGTCGCTGTGTTACGGATATTGAACACTGACCTCCACTGCCCTGTTTTACTATTTGTCTAAATTATTACACTTTCACTAGCACCACTTTAATAGATGTTGACTAAAGTAAATATATTTTTGTCGTTATCCCACGTGAACTCAATTTTTTTCCGGGATAAAGTCTAGTCTATATGTTAATCCAGGATATAAAGTATCTGTGTGCCAAATTTAATTGAAATCCGTTTAGCCGTTTTCGAGTTATAGAGGAACAAACATACAAACTTTCACATTTATAATATTAGTAAGATTATTAAGTAATTTTATTAATATTACTGGAGAAGAATAATACACATTTCTATTTAATAGTATCAACGGGATCTAACCATGAGAATTAGAAACTTAAATCTCAAATATTTATATAAAATCTTATCCAAGTAATATTATAATAGTTTTATAAAAGTCAAAGTTAATTGCAACTGGAAATTGCAATAATTTGTTCTGCCTGTACATAACACTCACAAAGCTTAGGGCGAGTTTAATTAACTTTCCAATGAATGCAGGCGTTAACTCACTATTACACAGAAATCGTCAACGTTTTATACCTAGTTATATTTTTTATTTAATATGTCTGTACTATTTATGTTTATATGGTATTTTAATCTATTAGTTACAATATAAAAATATTCAGGAATATATTTTTTCTTTTTATTATCTTATAGGAACTATGAGTGAACTACCGGTTAATAAAGGTGTTAAAGTATCTGTGCGCTAAATTTCATTTTTCAACTCAATTTTATATAAAACAACTAGATCCGCTTTCGCTTCACCGAGGTGTATTATGTTTTCTCAGAACTCGACTTTTTAATTTTCTAAAACAAACATCAGCTATCTGCCAGTTAAAGTACCGTTTCATTCGGTCCAGCTGTTCTAGGGATTTGCCGGTACAAACAGACAAAAATCTTGAAAAATGTTGTATATCAAAGCATCTATATCGTGTATACATCCAAATACACTAATAAAATTGATTTATGTAGAAGAAGATTTCGAAACTAATCTATACAAACTTGCATTACGGGAAATTGACTGAACAGATAGTTAAATGAAATACCTTATAAATATAAATATGATAGATACGTTACAACTAATATGCAAATAATATCAAAATACTGTTTTAAATGAATACAAACTTATAGTATAAAAAACAATGCAGACAAAAGTCTATAATTGTCAAACAATTCTAAAATATCATCATATGTTTGCAACTTCTACAGATATCATATTTAATTAAAAATATATACATAAATATATAAAACCTTTCTTATAGTTTAATCTATTGGTAGATAAGTCTAAAATATTGCTGACCACTAGGAGGGAGACAATTCCTTAATCGCAACAAGTCAGGACCGTTTATGCATCGCCTCATAATTACATTAACTACACGATCTGTTCTTATATCATTCTAGTATAGAGAGTGATCCATATTTTAAAAAAAAACAAAATATATATTTTTATTCTAAATGATCTAGTTATTCATTAATATTCGTAACTATATAAATGATAATTATAACTCTGAGAAGACCATTTTCATGAATTGAAGAAAATTCTTACTAATATTATATATGTGAAAGCTTGTTTGTTTGGATGTTAAGACGTGTGTTATTCTGTCAAAACAGATGAACGGTAATTTGGCACAAAGTTCGATTTAAATGTCGATTAACATAAAGGCTTTTTTTATCCTAGCCTATATAGGCCTGTGGGATAATGATATGAATTCACTGTCGCTAGCGCCCAAGTATTTTTATTTAGCATCAATATATATTTAAAACTAAATGTTTTGCACCCGAGTAAAGACAGGACGAGTCGAATAGTACAAGATAATATTATATATGACGGGGCAGGTTGACTGGATTTTGTACAGAAACCCGGGCAGTGCCTTTGACTTGTGACCAAGTGTGTAGGTTTAGGGAGGCGTACCACCGTCCACATATATGAATACTCACCTCCACAGGCCGGTTTCACTATTTGTATATTACGGAGCAAGGTTCAATATTACGGAGTTGACGTAAAGAGACTACTCGTGAGACTAAACGATTACTGCCGATCTAATACAATAATATAGTTTATAGAAAATTAAAAAAAAGAGCTCAGGCTGAAAATTTGTAAACTGAAGCTATCGCCAGCTTGATATTAGCAATTAACTGTTGGGATGATCTATGAAGAAACCTAAACCTAATTGAGTATGAAATGATGTTTCCCATTATATTTTCCACAGACCTTAGAATCTAATATTCAGTTTTCGAAATAATATTAATTAAATTAAATAATAAATATTTACTAAAGTGATGTCAAAATTTAATATAAAGTATTATATTGATATTTATTTTCATTGTTATTTTTATATCCCTTATTTTTTCATGAGCTGTGTAGGTGCAAATTTCTAAGTATCACCATCAGTGTATTGCAAACATTATTTAAAAGTAGATGGATTACAAATAAAACTTTTCTTATTGTGATAATAATACTTAATTACAGGAAAATATAAGATTTCGCAAGAAGTTTTCTCAATATAACTTACACAGTTTTTATTACAACATCCAGGAATTTAAACTGTGAATCAATTTGGTACAAGTGAATTAAAATTTCAGCTCTTAGTCTTCAAGCATTTTTTTATTATTTCAAGATTTTTTAATAAATATAAAATGAATGTTTAGCTCCAACACGCTGTATTGCACCGGGCAACCCTACAGGACCGGTCTAGACAAATTGTCGCACCCCATGTTCGCATTATTGCCGATATTTAATTGTTTGCGTAATTTATTTCCCTGATGGGGACTGGATTGTACCGCGTTCACAATATGACACTATTTTTTAAATAATTTGTTACTACTATTCTATAAAAGACGTAAATTAAAAGTCTGGAGCTAGAAACATATTTAAAGAGTTCTTCTACGACTCGGAAACTCTCGCTTATACAGCTTGTCTCCAATAATTTACGTGACCTACGATAAGATAGATTATTCATGCAGAAGGAATCACCAGCAAATGAGATCTTTCAGCTACTTAGAGCCACTTATTTTTGAGATGTGATAGACCAGCAGATTAGTAAGCAGTTATAAGTTGCTAATTTTAAATTGCAACCAGAAATATTTGAATTAAAATAGAATGTCCTATGTTACAATAATTTTCATAAAGATGACGGCTATTGACATTCTGTCACCGTACGTGAAGTTTACAGGCGAGGTCGCAGCTTGAAATTTTGTGGGGAATCACGAGCAGTAGGCAAAACTCGAGAAACGGGAATAACATTTTGATATTTTCTTCACATTAAGAGAATATTTTTCCTATTTCTAGAGGATTTTGGGGGAGGGTCATATGTGACCACCCCCCTCGGAACCAAGCCTGGAATTTAACTTCCCAATTATTGACTAAAGTAGTACTTACTAGTTATAACAAATGGTGTCACTAGTATTATGTGAAACTAGCCGACCTTATTATGTTTTGCGGAATTCAATATTTTTCCAAAATAAAATTAGCTTAAGTTACTCCTTATAACATCAGCTATCTGTCAGTGGAAGTCCCGTTCAAAGCGGTCCAGCCATTTCAGATTAGCCGGAACAAATAGACGGGCAGATAAAAAAATTGTTTTGATAATACAAGCAGACACAATCTTATTTATATGTTTGGTAAAATATATTCGAAATGTTCACAAAATATTGCAAATCGGTCCCCTAATACGAACACAGGGCAAACAAATAGTTCCATGTATAACCAAAAGGCACTGGCGTGACTAAACGTCACTAGCAATTTGGACTGCCATCACATGCACCGTACCCAATCTGACACTTGCATATTTCTATATTACTCACTGTCGCTTTCCTTTTATGTTTTTAAATGCGTTTAGCATGAATAATTTAAAGTCAGAATATATCATTTTTGAATCGTTTTATTTTGTGTTTTTAACCCACGATGATATACGGATGTCATAAGTTTGCTTGTCTATCTGTCCCGTCGTAGCGCCTAAGATAATGAATATGAATGAATAAAAGACAATTTAATCGAGATGATTCTTAGCTATAATTTGTGAAGATCTAGTCAACCGTTTGAAGACTATCAGTTCATACCTAACATGAGAACGTGACAAGGTTAATATATTTACAATTATAACTGTATCTGATGAAAATAAAAGTCATAGGATCTTTTGCAAAAAATTGCAAAAAAAGAACATGTATTTAGCAGCATAGGGTAACGGTCAGGACCTAGTGCAATGTTGAACCCTTTATATACCGTCAAATTGATGACACATACGTTCTTTGTCTCGCTCATTCTCTTTATTTGAAGGTTAACGATTTACATATTGTATGATTTGTTAGGAAACTCGATCTCTGGCAACACTAGACTGATGTGGGCGACTACATAGAGGTGTAGACAAGCAAGCCTTCTTTTTTCGCAGTGAGGCATTTTGACTTACGTTTTGAGATTTAGAGTGTCCACATTTAAAAGTATGCAGTGTATTTTTAAATAATAAAATAATAAATTATTCTACATAAACAGTGTTTTCACTGGAGCTATCCTTTCAGATTTTAAGAACAAACAATTTAGTATTTTAACTAATCGCGTCGCTTACTGTTGTGTACAATCTTGTGGCCATGATAAGACACTGACATTTCTTACACTGAGTAAAGATGAAACTGTATTTCTCGCTAGCTGCTACTGTATAGAACTACGTCTAAATATAAATGTAATAGATAATATATAGGAGATTGGAAGAAGGAAAGCCTTTACGTCAAAGACGCTCCTCCACGTTGCTCACACATATTAAACTATTCCGATTCTTAAACTTCAAATCCTGCAATAATATTCCATGAACGATTTAATACAGACAAACTTACACAATTCATTTTGTAATTAAATTATCTTATTATATCAATTCTTATTGGTTATTAGATAAGTGTAGTTATGTATACTAACTTACCTACGTATGTACCTGTCAGGTAAATAAACAAAAATAAGTTGTCACAGAGGAAGGTTATTTGATAAAAATACATCTGATTATCAGACGGGTGATGGTCGATTATAACGGTCTCCTCAAATCATCTATAATGTAAATTATTTCAGATAAATATTATATTATATCTATTTCCCAATAAATTTTGGGTTGTCATAAGTTATTTAACTTGCAGGTACCTCATAATATTTTTATATTTTATGTTTGTTTTCGAACCGACTTAGGGTATACTCGAGGGCATCATTGAGGGTGTAGCGTTCATCCGTTTTATTTATTTTTCACGTTTACTATAATGACAATAAAATATCTAATTTATCAGCTCTATCAAGATTGTAGAATTAAATTATATTGGTATAGGAATTAGATGCTAATTAGGTCCCAAGAATTGATTTTTTTGCTCGTGCCGTATTTTTGCTATTTTATTGCTCTATGGAAATAAAAGAAAAACATTAGAATATTATTATTTTTTATTATTTAAATTAATCTTTAGACGGACTCCAAGCAGTCTATTGAAATCCCGTTTTCTGATTTAGAAGTGAATATTCACTTTATTGCTCGTAAGAATATTAATAAAGAGGGTGAAATAAAAAAATATATAGCGACAAAAAGTTAGGCGATTATTTTGTAACTTAAGATTTATTTTTTTTACTTCTATTTTATTTTCAGTGTTAAGAAAATTAATGTGCTCCGTTTCTATGTAATTCAAGCAAGAACAAATCTTGTTTCTCTCCGGAATATCAACAAAAAAGGTACTAAAAATCAATAAAAAAAAAACAAAAATCGTCTTACAATTGTGTAGCTTAAAAAATTGTTTTTCTTACTATTCTTGAAATTTTTATCCACCGCTATCTATTGCTTTAATCGTTGTATGAAATTTGTTTCTCGATAGATATGAAATGATATAAAAACAGTAACAAAAATTCAGCTCTAGATATTTTACATAGCGTCATTCCCCAAACTCTAAAATACCTAAAATCAAAACACAGCATCCTTTATCTCCTAAATAACCATCGAGATAATTTTATCAAACCAAATTAATACCACTAAGTGTATTTATATCAGAAACTGTCCATCAGGATATCGATAATAGGGGCGAATACCTAATTTATCTGTTTCATTCGGACCAATAAGACAAACGGGCTTTATCTGTGACGGCTTATCTTAATAAGTTTCCGTAGATAGCGGAGCATTGTAGGTATATTCAATTAGGGCAATAACTATTACTATAAATTGCTTATTTCCTTCTATATATACATTATATTATTACAGACATTGATTTAGTGCTACACTGCTTTATATTTTAATAGGAATAGGGAAAGGGGGAATACTTATTCCAACCAGGAGACTTGCTACCATTTTACCAAGCTATTGTATTATTTGTGAAGCTATTGTATCTAAAGATGCGTCTGGTCTAAGAGAAGGCTGCATAGCACATGTATGGGAGACTTAATTCCCAGCTAAAATCTCCCAAAATATTGGGTTACTAAAACCCTTTCAAATTCCTTCTTCAGCTAATAATTTAAGAAAAAGTAATTCATACCAACAGAATATCGAACACATGATGATTATTTATTACGATTATTACTTATAAACAACTCTTTAGATAAATATTAAAGATTTCTTATTTTTTCTTAGGTGTATTTTTGACAAAACAGACTATATCTCTGAAAACTCCCAGTGTTTTGTTTATGCCTCAAAACAAAAGAGAGATCAAGTAACCCGCATTTTCAAGAAAAAAAAACTTATTTTTTGTATTAGTGTTCTTGTAATAGACAAACAATTTGGCTAAAAAATAGTTTCATTTTCAGAGATACTTTTTATTTATTTAATTTAGTAAATACTGGTTTAGGTTTGCAAAAATAAACTACTTAAACTCCTTTTTATATAATACTGTTATATTTTATGTATACTTAGGTGACATCTTTTCCAACATCACTAGAACCACTCGTTATTTCCAAAGCGTTGAACACAGAACTCGACTGGAATCATGTGACAAATGAGAAATGCCTCCATTTTACATGTGACTAAAAGAAATTAATGTCCACTAGACTGTAGCAATTTTCCGGAGAGGTACTCCACAAGCGATTCACCACAAAAGCTGAGCTGATTCGAAATATGTAGTGGATACTGGACAAATTTAATCTCTTGATCTGATTATCTTATTATGGTTCGTATTGCTTGGTAATAAGATCCCGATGGCTGCAATGATGTACGGAATCTCTCAATTGTAATATCGCCGACACCCTCAGCAATTTTAATTCCGTCCAGGCTTTAAGCAAATTGTTCTTTCACGCAAAACGGAATGTAAGCTCGACGTCACAGTGACAAAGGGATAACTGTGCAGTTTTCATCGCGCAAAGGTGAACCGGTCCGTGAAAGTAGACGTTTATTTAGTGTCTTATTTCTTTTTATGCGGACGACGCAAGGAGTTTTATGAAATTGTTTTTCCGAGACATTACCCAGTCCTAATTATGTACCCTCTCGAGCACAATTACCCTGGCCCTTCAGGACGTTCCTGACTATGATATAGTTAGGAATTTAACGAAGACAACGCTTATTATACGAGTCAAATTAGGGTATATGAAATTTAGCTGCCAGCGAGCGTTTCTGTCTGCATTATGCTCAGATAATTGTGGTAGAATTAATAGAGCCACATCCACCGCAATTGAAGTTTAATTACGTTTCAATTAGAGCAATTTTGAAAATGAATTATACGATGGTATTAAATTTGATAAAATAAATACATAATACGAATTCTTAGTAGTAATATCCTTTAAATTATACGAGTCTTAGATAAACTGTTCATGCTATTCATATCTTAGTCGAAAACCATAAGTGGTGTAACTCCAAATAGATTTATTCTCGTATAAGTAGAAAGATTTTGTTTTAAATACACTACTGATATTTGTTTTTATTTAATTTTGCTTTTTTTAATGTTAGATATCTATAATTACACTAGGATGACACGATTTCGGTATCAAAAAAATTATCCCTATTATGTATGTATGTATTCGATCAATAAATGTATAATAAAAGTTATCTGGGATAATCTTAGCCTTGCTCCTGTGTCTCAATCATCAGAAACTACTAGTTCCCTATCAATCTTCTTACCTTAGTCCCTTTAAAATTATTCATCATGATGATATTTAATGCACTAAAATTACTATGTTATAACAGCACATATCACTTTTGTCTGTCTGTTTGTTCCGGCTAATATCTGACACGGCTTGACCGATTTGAACGGGACTTTCACTGGCTGCTAGCTGATGTAACTGTAAGGAGTAACTTAAGCTACTTTTATTTGAGAAAAAAATGTTGAATTCCGCGAAAACATAATACACCTCTGCGAAACTAGGGACGGTAGGCTAGTCTGTAATATATTTCATGAAATAAGATTGGTTAAAGCTGTTTTTTAATTTCAATACGAAAACTCTTCGTTCTGCTGACAATCCCCAAGGTGTATAAATGAAGCAATAGCAAAAAGGCTGTCGTAATAACATGAAAACACAATTTTTCTTCACTGAATGGGTTGAAATTAGGGTGGAATTATGACAAATGAATCTTGCTTCTACACGACAATGCATTAAACACAAAGCGAAATTGTCCCCATTGCGCCAAATCAAAGTTATCGCTAGTCACTGCTTGATTGCTAATAGCTCTGTTTCTGTTGTATAGTCTGTGGTTTGTAGTTTAACTTGTATATTTTTAAAAGAAAAAAAAATATCTAGTCTCGCTTGTTTTGATGTATCAATTTTTCCAGTCAAACTTTACCAGCACTTTCTAGGTAAATATCAAGCAAAATATTTTTTTAATATAAAAATATTTGGAAGTCTAAAATCTTATTCATGTATTTTGATGACACGCCCCCACTTCGCTTGGAAGTAAATCAAATTGTATCGTAATTCAGCCTTAAGCCTTTGTTTCGTACAAATATGTTTTTTATAAAATAATTTTAATTGTTTAGCTACTTTATCAATACACTAGCCAACACGCGTGACTTGATTCGCGTGATGCTCCATTCCTATGGATCGCAGCGAGATGTTTTATAGTCTATAGCTTTCTCGATAACTGGATTATACAACATAAAAAGTTTTTTTTAAATCGAACCAGATGTTCCTGAGATTAGCGCGTTCAAACAAACAAACTTTTTAGCTTTATAATTGTATAGTTTGTTCCGGCTAATCTCTGGAACGGTTGTACCATCTTGGACGGGACTTTCACACACACACACACACACACTTATAGCTTATGTAATAGGAAGAACATTTTCTACTACTCTTATTTTTTAAAAATTGGCGACAAAAAATTATTTATTCATAAGTAACTGGCAGGCGCTTCATAGTAATGCGTGTTAAATTGGGGCGAAGCCGGGACGGATCGGCTAGTAAGAAATATATATAAATTGTTTAACGCTTTTTTGAATAGAAAAAACCGTGACAAAATCAGTTGCGTGGTTTAGGAGTAAATAGCAGATAAATAGAGACAGAAAGAAGCAATAAGCGACTTCGTAACTGACTAAATTGTACAATATACAAACAAAAATATTTAAGGGAAAATATATATAAACTCGCGGCCCGTCCCGGCTTCGCACGGGGGGACTTAAGATTTTTTACATAGTTTTACATTTTATTTATATTTATTCTCAGGTTTTTTTTTCATTAATTCAAAAGTTATCTAGAGCAAACTTTTATAAGGATTTAACCATTTACTTCTAAATCCCGTTGCCAAGATAACATTACTTTGGAGCAAACATCTCTTCCCCTTCGCTCAGCTGAACGTTGCGCAGGTTTCATTTGAATAACAAAGAGCTGACCGCGGCCGCGGATGTGGCGGAAAAACCGAAAGATTGACACGCGTTGCTTTTATACTATTTATCCTATTATTTATAATAATATAGCTCTTATTACAAGAGCAATAAAAGCTAAAGCTGTGCTGGAAAAAACATTTAGCTATACGACTATATTTGATGTCAAAATAAAGTGTGGAATATGAAATGTATAATATTTTAATCTGGGCTACTTTAAAACCTATTGACTGGATTATACCTATGGTATTTTATGGCATTTTAATACAATTATTTTGCTTCAACTGATAGAAATAATTATTTTTTAGTAGTTGAATCGCCTCAGCTTCGTATGGGTGCAATTTACCACGTATTTACATTTTTATCCCGCTAGAACTATGAACTTCCAAAAAATTCCAGGCTATAAAGCATTTTTGAGGAAAATCTCATTGAAATTCGTTTAGCTATTTTTACCCGATTAAAAAACATCCAACTTTCAGATTTATAAGATTAGTAAGATATTATACGAATAATTACCTAATCCATCGATTCAAATTTCCGTTTAAAATTCGGTAAGTAATCAACCTATAGAAAATACTTTGTGAAAAATTGAGTTTTTTTTTCACCTAACCTGAAAATAAAAATTAACAAGAAATAATATTTGCTATTCCTATTTATTGTGTTTATAATTATGGTAAGTACAACTTTTGTAAGGCAATAATGTTAATTTAGGTGTTTTAGAACCCGGATGAATAAGAAAATAGTTTCAAAATCTATATATTCGAAAAGTATTTGCCGAGCAGCAGACAAAGCATGCACTTCCCGCCCTACTTTAATCGCACTATCATACACTGAACTGAGCGCCTCTAGCAGTTTTTGATGAATGAACACATCACCGAGTGAAGCGTTTGAGTGACACAAGAGCGATACAAAGATCTTTGCACTTTGACATTTCGCGATTTAATCACGTACAAGGGCCTGTAGAGGGCGGTAGTGCGTGCTTGACACCGATGATGCCTCTTATGTCACTTCGATGGTATCGGCACAGATTATTGTCACGTGCTTTCTGAACGAACGGTTTGGCATAAGCTGCCTTTTTAGGTCAATAATGAGTGTTATAAAAAGGGTGAAGTCTATTGTCTGTGTCAAATTCAAATTGTCTATTTCGGGCAGAATACTCACAATATTTCGCGGCATTTAAATTAGTACGATTTGATTTGATTTCATTTGGGAAACACTAACGATGATTATTTTATGACGTCAATTAACGAAGAAATTTTATAAAAATGATTTTAGTCTATTATGATGAATTGTTGTCTGTGTAATTAATCTATTTCGATTTACAGCGCCATTACTTTTACAAAATAATGTTACGTTTTTAATATTACTTTTTTATATAAATTCGCTTTTTTTTTCAGTTTTTTTGAATAAAGTAGTCAATTTTAATCTTTCAAGTTGTCTACATTGATTCTATAATAGGATTAAAAGTTGAATCGCCAATCCATTTTCTCCGTTTGCTGAAACTTTTATAATGAATGTATATGTTTAAAAAAGTTATAGCCAGAAATTGTAAACTTATTATTTGAGTATATTTTTAAAATAATATTTTTAGGGGAATTTTTAAGTATTTATTATAGGTTAATTTTATTGGGAGTTGGTGACACCGAATAAAGATAAAAAGGGAATATAACTGGAATATGCGCACGTCGTGTTTTTAATATTTTTAATTGTACACAAGCGATGTCACAGGTAACGGCTAGTTATTTATACCTCAGCGGAGGAAAGTTTTATACAAACTGTCATACCACGCTATCGAATTAGAAGCGGCGACGTTTATGGAAATAAATACACCTTTATAGCACTTTATCGTACCACCTCTCACATATTTAATTTTATTACGTTCTTCTACGAAATCGAATTATAATTTCATTCATATACTTAATCTAAGGTATTAAACATTTCTGTATATTTATGACATTTTGGTTATGTTACAAAATGCTACTATCATTTGGTATCTTAGTGCTAACCCCATGAAGGTAGAATTTGAAATCATAGGATTGAGCTTACTTACGTACCTTCTACCTAGAATACCTCTTGTATTTTTACACTATACATTTCATATCTACAATTCGCACGAGTGCCATTTAACCCAGCGTGTATAAAAAAACATAGACCAGATGTAATTATGTTTGTATATCATTAAAATATATTATATTTTGCATTATAATATTCTATAATAAAACGTCAGGTGTATTCAATTTCTAAATATTATTGATTATTCAGGATTAATAGTCGTCTGTATTTAGTGTTCAATTTCCTTCGATACTCCGTTAAACGAAAAAAACAAACACGTCTTCATTTATAAGTATTTTTCCTCTGAAAATACCCTATGGACTACAGCTAAGGCAGGTATACAAACTAGGTATAGATTGTGATGAATATGACGCTAAACTAAGTTTTTAGATGAGCCATAGCAGTACATGCAACGGGTGGACTGCTGTCCGAGTTTGAAACTAATGTTCTACATAGGGTTGCCATTAGAAAAAAG
>JAOPUB010000020.1:2103058-2114278 GCA_027564055.1 Neptis clinioides
TGATTGTTTGAACGCGTTAATCTCAGGAACCACTGGTTCGATTTGAAAAAATCTTTTTGTTTTGGATGGTCCATTTATTGAGGAAGGTTATAGGTTATAAAACATCAAGCTACGACCCATAAGAGCGGACCATCACGTGAAATAAGTCGCACGTTTCGGATAGTAATATATATTTTGCCTATAAGTTTCTCTGACGAATTTTCTTGGACCAAAAAAAATATGATTAATAATTTTTTGATAAATAAATCAAGTATCATATTATTTGTGTCATGGCAACACTAACATACTGTAATATGGTTAGGCGAACGATAGACACTTTAGTCAAGACTAAGTACACAAAATTTGTACCAAAGCCTTTAAGTGCTTTGTATAATAAAGCAGCTATAGATTATTCACTAGCCCTCGCTTCGATTTACTTAATTTTTCACCATTTTCTATACATAACTGTTTAGCAGTATGACTTTGAAGACCATTTAAGGTTATTGATAGACGCCTAATTACATAGGGGACCCCTAATTAATATTTTTAGGTCACATAGACCCCCTGCAACTTTCAATCTTTAGGTTAAACTGAGTTAATTATATCTATACTAATATTATAAAGCTGAGGAGTTCGTAAGAACGCGCTAATCTCCGGAACTACTTGTTCGATTTGAAAAACTCTTTTTGTGTTGGATAGTTCATTTATTGAGGAAGGCTTTAAGCTATATAATATCACGCTGCGACTCATAAGAGTGGAGCATGACGCGGGTGAAGCCGCCTGTGTCGGCTAGTAATATTCTATATGTGACCTGCCCTCTCTGGCTCGCTTTGTTGATTTTTTTTTGGGTTATTTTGAAAATTATTTTGAATTTTTAATATTCGATATATTATTTTAATGTATGAGCTAAATTCCTGTTAATTTTTATTAAAATCCATTTAATAGTTTTTTATATAAAATAGTAACAATGTCCAACGACACTAATCGTCGAATTTAAAGATTTTCCTTCACAAAATCAAACATACATAGTAATTAAAATAATATAAAATTAATTTATAATAGTCAGTGATTTAGTTAATATAGTTTAAGTGTCAACTTGAGGGCTGTAAAAGAAAAAATATAATTTAAATAACCTTGAATGTTCCGGTATCAACCAAATCGCGACAAAAACGAGATTTGTTCAAAGAGAAACAATTCATTGGTACAGTTTGTTTTAATATAATAGTTATAATCAAAACTATATATAGTTATAATAAAAAAACGAATTTTACATATTTAGCAACTATTTTAGATTGATTTCAAGATTTATATACGGAATTATTATAATAATATAAGTGACGATCCGCTTCAGCTTCACCTTTGCTAGATTCGCCATTTTATATAAAACTGTATATATATTATATTAAATTATATATCCAAGGAATGCTTATTTATCGCTCTATCCATTAGTTAAAACCTTATCAAAATTGATTACTTGATTTAGAAGAATTAGAGGCAAATTTATCCAGGTATACCATTTACTAGCCGAACCACGCGACAACATTCGCGTTATGATTCACTCCTATGAGTCGCATTTAGATGTTATATAGCCTAAAGCCTTCCTTGATAAATAGACTATTTAACATAAAAATATTTTTTTAATTCGAATCTATAGTTCTTGAGAATAGTGCGTTTAAACAAACAAACTCTTCAGCTTTATAATATTAGTATAGATTTACTTCAAATGCATAAATATTTCAAATACTATACAAACAATTATTTTTTCAAACAAATGATAAATATAAAAGCAAATAGTAAATATGATATTTTTAAATATAATATTCAAATAAAATATAAAGTAACTATTTATCGAAGATATTATTACATTCACTTTTACAATAATAAGTCGTACGTAGTAGTTATAACTTAAATAAGTAAAAATAACTTAAATGAATAACTAGAGACGGAGAGAGAGAGAGGGTTAATCTCCTAATTATAGAATTGCCACTCTATGGCACTCAAATGGCCATATCTTTTTAATTGTTATAATTATGGCAACACCACATCGCCAATGTTTCCCGGAAAAGATATAACACTCTATCGGCGAAAGAATTATCGAAATCGATCCAGTAGTTTCAGAGCCTATTCCAAACAAACAAACATACATAAATACAAACAATCAAATCTTACCTCTTTATATAATAGTGTAGATGTAGACTAGGAAATTCCCAGTAGTAAAAAAAAATTAAATTCATTAAAATCTGTTTAGCCGTTTTGGTGTGATTGAGTAACAAACATCCAAACATTTAGTTAATGTCATGATTGTGGTTGAACAGGTTTTCAACTGGAAAGTTAAACAAGATATTATGGGACAAAAGCGAATACTGAATACCAGATTTTTCTCCATAACTGCAACGCGCATTGTGTCACTTTAACTTTTTGTTACGTAGTCATAACCTGATTCATTCTTAAATATTTCATCCAAAATGACTGCACTCTAATCAAGCTATAGTTGTTCTATAACTAAATTGATCATCCTACTAACATTTGCTTTAACGTACTAAGAAAAACAAGAAAATTAAAATAGTACAAAATTAATTTGCATACAATGCGTTATTACAACGGAAAAAAGATCAGACAAGCTGACAATTAAAAAAATTAAAATCGCCTCACAGATAAACTGTGAGAAATAGAAGAGATTCTCGTAAATAAAAGTTTGTGTGTCTATTTGTAATATTAAAATAACCCTCTTTTATTAAGTGCCTTTGGATGTACACAGGGGTATAATATATTTTAAAATTTTTGTCCATCTGTGTGTTCGTTCCGACTAATCTCTAAAACGACTGAAGTGATTTGAACGAGACTTTCTCTATCAGATAGCTAATGTTGTAAGGAGTAATTCAGGACACATTTATTTTAGAAAAACAGTTGAGTTCCGCGTAAACATAATACTCCTCAGCAAAGCGAGGGCGGGTCGGCTAGTTACTTGAACAATAATAAAATTATTTCCTAACATCCAGGTCTAAAGTAATCCAATTGTGAAAATCGTACCTAATTTCATGCATTAGTTTTTGTGTGATGTCAATACTAATTAACTTTACCGTTTTATTGTCGCCGAGTAGATATGATAATGACATCATACACTTTCTCGATCCACTTCTATAGACGGAGACAGGTGGTTTAACCGATATTGCGTAATAATACTTACACGGGCGCGGGCTCGGAGCACACAGCTCAATGGCAGTCGAGAACGTATGCGCGCGCGCACGATACCACAGCACCTACTAAATATATACATCCTAATAAATGTAGTTGTGAGTGAGTGAGTTTAGTGAAAATGTTCAAGTGTTCAACATGAAATGAAGGGACGACCCACCAAACCTAAAATATTACCGATCATAGTAGGAAAAATATTCTTACGCTGGATATTTACTAAAGCAGATTTATTCTTCTTTATTTACCGGTTTGTTTTCTATGTTCATATATCATTTATAGCATGTTTAGAATATGTAAATAATTACTTTTAATCACTTATACCATATTTACCTTTATAAGACCATTATACATATGATTAAATAAACAAATGCAGGCATGCAAAGTAAACATACTCGTATATATCTAACAAAGAAATATTCAGTAATTTATACACATATCTAAAACAAAGTCGGGTTGGTTACACTATTTACAATATTAAAAAGTTGGACTTGTTTTAATGAAATTTGGAGCAGAGATAGGCTAGAACTTGATCATCCTTTTTGTTTAAACAATTTAATAAAAAACTGAAAAAACAGAAAACGGAGACTTGATCAAGAAGGAAAAATTAACAAATATACCAAGAAACAACCACATATTGCCAGTTTATTTAGTAGGTATTTTGTACTCTTAAGTCTATTTTTGGTACTAGTTTAAACTTAATTAAGTACTTATATCTTATTTAGTTACTTTGAAATATTAACTGAAAATAAAACGTTGCCTTGTTAAATACAACAGCAGCAATTAAAAACAAAAAAGTGTATATTCAATAATAAATAGTAACAGATGTTTCTCCTACATACAGGTTATAGGAAATATTGAAAAATAAATGAAAAATGAAACATAAATCAAATAGTTTCTATGAAGTAAATTATTTTTATCAGTTGTTTGTCAATATTTTAATTGGTAATTTTAAAAAATACCAATATAGTACAGAAAAGTACTAAAAAAAGACTATTTTATAGACCATTATATTATTTCAAGAATAACTAAGTTTCAAGCTTTAGGTATTAATTACGTTGATTTGATTTATTTATTTTGATAGAAATGGCCATATTTAAGAAAATATATTGGCAATTCGAATACCTTAATGTTATTAGTACATAAACAAATATAAATAACGATAATTGCACAGATTTTGATTTAATAGGCCTCACGCGATCGAAATATTTTAATCCAATAACAGCGCAAGTCAACATGACGGTTTCGGGTTGTATAATCAAAGTTTCCAAGAATTAAAAATTAAACTTTCTAAGGTAAATACGATTTCCGAATTAGATAACGCGAAGAGAAAATATCATTATATTCATTTCATCGTATCGTTAAAATTAATATTTAAAATAAAAAAAATAATTCCTGAATATTTCTCAGACTTTTCAATTTTTTACTATTAAATAAACAACAACAAAGAATGTATATATATATAAATTACTAAGCGACCCGCGCAACTTAATTCGCGTGATGCTCTGCTCCTATGGATCGTAGCGAGATGTTTTATAGCCTATAGCCTTCTTCGATAAATGGACTATCCAACTCAAAAAAAAATTTCAATTGGAACCAATAGTTTCTGAGATTAGCGCGTCCTAACTAAAAATCATACAGACAAACTCTTCAGCTATATAATATTAGTATAGATATAAAACGTAATACATTCTAATCCGCATCGCATATCAAAGACAATTTTATATTAATGACCACAAATGTAAATCAACATTATTTTATTAGTCTGAATTTTTGTATAATAGAACAATATTCTAAAAAAAGCACAAAGATTAAAACTTGTAGAGTAAACATACTTCAATTTCAAATTTTTATTAAATAATATTTGTTTATTAATTATATTTTGATAAAATTATTACAATTATACACTTTTTTATTACATTTGTTTTTCATATGGGACGCTGAAAGTTATTCTTAACTTATTGGTAACTTAGAACTTGAAATTCATATTTTAAAGATTTATTTAATTTAACGAAAACCAGTTTAATCATCATCTTGGAGCATTTTAATGAGTTACATTAGTAGAACTCGAATCTTCCGTTCATGTGAAACCAAATATTTATTCGAAAAAATAAACTATCTTTAAATTTGAATTCATAACATTTTATAATGTTACATTTGAAAATAATGAAATGTCAATTTCTCATCTCTTGTTTATTCAAAACTAGCTGACCCACCCTTCTTTTCTAAAGTAAAATTAATTTAAGTTTATCCCTGTAACATCAGCAATCTGCCAGGGAAAGTCCCGTTTAAATCAGTCCAGCCGTTTCAGAGATTAGCCGGAACAAGCAGACGGGCAAAAATAAAATAAAAAAAATTGTTTTGGTATTTGTACAAGTGTTCACATCAAAATGCATTTAGTAAAAACCGGTTTTTTTAACATTACAAACAGACACTCCAATTTTATTTACATGTATTGAACTGACCAAAGAAACATTTAATTGCGTCCAATTATTTTACGAAACCAATAATAAAATATATGAAATAATTCATAAAAAATAGAAAATTTGTATTTAGCTATTCACGTAATGCAAGGCAGCTATTAATGTATACAAAATTTGACTCCCTAATAAAATCATCTTTTACTTGCTCGGATATTATAATTATTTTAACAAGGAAACAAGGCCGAGCGAGGGCGTCTTGCTAATTGTAAAATGTTGCAAAATCATGCGCAAAATATTTGTTTCAGTGTGTTTTGGTATGCGTTTCACACCCGATCATCAATGAATAGCAGCGTAGACTTTTTTGAAAGCCTCATTGACGAGGATGGACGTTTTGCCGAGCTGAATTGCCAGGAACCGATTCAGCGCGCTCAAAGGCGACGCGTCAATTCTGTTCAAAGATCCAGACCTTTAGTTCAAGGTATAAACCTAAATATTACTATTAAAATGTAAATTTATGTTTGTCAAATAAAACAACCATTGTATTTTTATATTTGCTCTTTGTAAGTTTGCAATGATTCCGCTACGTATCACTAGTGGTAAACATGCCGCGTATATACTGTAACAGGTTTTGATACTAGTTTTCATCGAATAAGTACGAGGACCAAGTATAACGACTCCGTACGAACGCGTATCGAGACATAGAAGTATCAAGAGTTTAGAGTTGAAGTGTATTTATAGTAACAAGTCCCTATTTATGTTCATACTCGGTTATTCTCGTTCTCGCTTAGGTAATTTAATGAGTATAAAGAGGACGTATTTAGTATTTTTCTACGGTAGCGCCATCTAATCTTTGTGACTTAAGTAAATTTAAAACGTAAATATTCATTCAGTCATTAAAATTAATTTCATAATAGAAATAAAAATATTAAACAAAATGGTTGTAATAAGTAACATTTTTAAAGTGTTAAAATAATGTTGACATAGTTGAACTAGAAAAAAAAAACAATTTTTTAATAATAACTAATATTTTTACTCAAATATTACTAATTTAAAAATGAATTAGAGTGAAAGTGGTTTGGAAAAAGTGGATAATAAAAAATAAACAATTTTTTTATTATATTATAGTACGAGTCGAATCGTCACCAACAATTCGACTCTGACTGTACTTCTAAACACCCGTGGAACTAGTTTTGCTAGTACATATTTACACGTACTTGTACTTGTAATACTCAGTACGATTTTGAACGAGTATGACGCATCTCTATAGTGGCTCTTATCCCCAAACCTATGTTCAAAAATAAGTGTTGCAAGTACATTTTGCGTCTACCCCATAATAAATTCCTTTTCTATTATTTGAAATTGGAACTGACATCAATCGTTTGGTATTATTAAAACACTTCTTTAAATAAAAGTTCGGATTAATTTGACACATGATTTTACAAGATTCCCCGTGTATTGTATGTATTTTTTTTTTCCAATTTGACACTTGATGCCTCCAATCAATTTCGTTTTTCATTTGAAATATCTTTGTTGTCTCCAAATTAATTACACTAACTTTCAAGAATCCACTTCAAAGAGAAAACTTAAATCTAATTTAAAATATAATAAATTTCGAGCATAATATTATTTTAACTATATAAAACATAGATAGTCACAAAAATTACTAGCTATGCAATGTATAAAAACGTTTATAAAAATATTTTTGGACATCACGTCTCTAGTCTGATGACTAGGGTGCCGGAAAAATACACAAGGGTCCATAGTGAACGCTATAAAATCGCGATATCAATTTAACACTGTAATTTTATTATAGTTGTATAGTAAAAAAAGTCTGTTATTAAATATAACGAACACAATCTGCATATACACCGAATATAATAAAGACAAAAATATTGTGTAAAACTTTTTTCATTTGCTTTGATTTAGGGAGTTTTAAGGGAAATTTTTATGAGTTTGCAACACTCGACTTGTAACAAGATGGCCGCACAGCGTAAAGATAATATGTAATGTTTTTGTTATAAATTTAAATTGTATGTGTTTAGAAGTGCAAAATGTCTAATTTATGTTCAAGAAAAGTCGCTAAGCCTGCAAAAAGGCTTACCGAAGGTAGAGACAGCATGTCGGTCGCACAAACTAACGCTTGGATGAATGGTGAGCTTAGGAATATATAAATATTGATTTATTCCGAGGTCTTTCCAAATAAACTAAAGTTTTGTCACGAATTCCAAACAAGATTAATTTTTGACAATAGTTTAAGTCAATATGTCTTATACATACATCTCAAAGTGTAATATTGTTTGTTTCAGCGGAAAATATTAACAATGGTGGAGGTTTATCGCTTTCGCCCCCACATACGATCTCTCAGCGTGAGACGGGAACACAAGTGTCTCAATGCTATAGCGGACCGCCTTCTCCATGTGGCTCGGCGAGCTCGTCGCCGTCGCCCACGGCGTCCCCGGCTCCACCTCCGGGGACCTTGACCCTTGACCCTAATTGGCAAGCTACTAAACCCACTGTGAGAGAGAGGAACGCGGCTATGTTCAACAATCAATTAATGGCAGACATTACATTTATTGTTGGAGGACCTGGCAAGTTAACTCAAATTATAATTTACATGATTTTATAAAATATTTGTTATAATAATAATTAATATTTATATTTTCAGGTCATACACAAGTAATCCCAGCCCACAAATATGTGTTAGCAACTGGTAGTTCTGTATTTTATGCCATGTTTTATGGAGGCCTAGCTGAATGTAAGCAAGAAATAGAAGTTCCTGATGTGGAACCATCAGCTTTTCTCACTTTACTAAAGTAATTTGTTAATTTTACAAATTTACTATTTATATTATAATAGAATATTATAATAAATGTGAATACAAATTTCTTTACAGATATTTATATTGTGATGAAATACAATTAGAAGCAGACACAGTCCTCTCAACCCTATATGTGGCAAAAAAATACATAGTTCCACATCTAGCAAGAGCATGTGTAAACTACTTGGAAACTAGTCTAACGGCAAAAAATGCCTGTTTACTCTTGAGCCAATCTCGCTTGTTTGAAGAACCTGAGCTTATGCAGAGATGCTGGGAAGTGATTGATGCTCAGGTATGTGAATCAACTGAAAACTTAGCAACAATCTGTCTAGAACCATCCTCATCCTATAGTAGCTTACTAATGGATCTTTCAGAATCATCAAGTAGACATTTCTCAAGTTCAGAAGTAAAAGAATTGTCTAATGAAAATTTAAATAATTTATATAATTAATTTATACATAAGTGACAACTGTAATACTCAATTTTAGGTTGTGATTTAGGTTTAAGATTAAATATTTCAAAATTCTCATTATTTCTAGAGCATTCCAGAGTGTACATGTATGTCTAGTCATAGATTTGAAAAAAATTACTTTATTGATGTAAAATAATGATAGAGAATCTATTAAATTATGACAAAATCAACTGATCTTATTGAGTTCAAATATGTGTGATAAATAATATTTAAGAAACTTTGGTATTGAGTGTAAGATATGTTTAGATTGACTGCAATACATTTTGTGTAGTGTTATTTTGCATGTATAGTGTAAAGCATGTAAATGTTGTTGAAATGGTTCATAAGTTTTGTAAATTTACAATTATTGAAAATGTAAATAAACTATTCAACAAATTGTATTGCAGTTTTATTTAGCACCTTAATTAAAATTATTCCTTTGTTTGTAGGCTGAGATGGCCCTAACATCAGAGGGTTTTGTAGACATTGATGTCTCTACTTTAGAATCCGTATTGGCTAGAGAGACCCTCAATTGCAAAGAAATTAATCTATTTGAAGCTGCTCTTGCATGGGCACAGGCTGAATGTTTGCGTAGAGAAGTAGATGCAACACCCCCTAACAAAAGAGCCATGCTCGGCAGTGCCATATATTTGATTAGATTTCCAACTATGTCTCTAGAAGAGTTTGCAAACAGTGCAGCACAACTTGGCATATTAACTCCACAAGAAACTATAGACATCTTCTTACATTTTACGGCTTCAAGTAAACCACAACTGTCCTATCCTATTAAAGCAAGGGCCGGACTTAAGGCTCAGGTAAATAAATTTTTTAAAACAATGAAATTTACTTAGTAGATAAATCAAATTCACATATTTATTTATACCCTCACAATTCGGACCAATTCGGCCGGTCCATTTTTAATTGCTTTTTTGGATCCAACAATCGTCGAAACTCGCCGCGGACAGCGGGTGGCCGCCGGCTCCTTTGGACTCCCATAATTATAATTATTCCATTAACTTCTACCAACCACCGCAATTATTCCTCAAATATTTTCTCATTTCAAACCTGCACTTTAATTTGTTATTTTCGTGCCTTAATATCATTTTGTATTAAGTTATCTTTTTGGCTAATTATCGTTTTAATTAGATGAGATGCGAATTAGATTAGTCTACAAAGACGTTCAGGAATTAGATCCGAGATTAAAAATTAATGAAATACCAAAATTATAAATTAATTAACTTAAAAATTCTTTGATATCATTTCGAAAAGATTGAAACACAATTTCTATCATTTGTCTAAAATATAACCATTTATTTTTAAGGTAAAATATTTTTCATATATGCTTCTAATAGCTTCCGCCCGCGGCTTTGGTCGCGTTAACTGTACTTATCGTTTTCTTATGGTTAATTTACACAAACTCTACATAAATTGTAGCCAATGTATTACTCTGACTGATGAAAATTTCATCAAAATCCGTTCTGTACTTTTTGCGAGAAAGTGTAACAAACATTCATCCATCTTCATTAACTTTCGCATTTATAATAGTAGTAGAAAGTAGAATAGAAAAGAAAAATTTTTTTAAAAAATAATTTGGTATTTCTAATTTTATGCACTTTTATCCCACCAACTTTTTTGTACAATATCCATCTTTTTTGTACAATAATATAAAGAGGAAGACGATGACTTTAGCTATGAATGCAATATCAAAAAGAGCACTAAAGTGTGCAAAGTCTTAAAATGATAACGACGGATCGAATATCCTGGCGGAACACAGGAAGACATGAAAAAAAAGAATAAAGAAAAGAGAATGAAAGAAAACTTAGTTTTAACGTTATGTTGATATTTCAGTTAGATATGTGCGCACAGAAGGCTATACAGAATTTGTTTACACAAAACTATTTTTGTTCAATAAACTGTAATATATTTGTTCTAACTTTTTAAAGTGCAGTTCAGCGGTCTAAGATATATACGCGGTGGTGGTGGTAGTGGGGGTGGGAGCTATAAAAGTAAATATGCGGGAATACTGTCACGCTCCTCGTAAAACGCAATCGCAAGCAGAAAGTATCTAATGTTTTACATTATAGAAGAATTTCAGCTGGCGTGTTTACTTTAAAATGTCACGTCAGGTAGAAATAATTTTGTGTTGTCATGGTTTACGTACAAAATTTAAGCATTTGCTTGCTCTTGTTTTGCTGATGTTTAAATCAAAAATGTTTATTATGTTATAGCTATCGCCACATAATTTTACGATTGAGAAAAAATTGTGGGGGAATATTGCGTATTCTGAGTTTATTGTCTGACTGCATTGGCTATTACATCCGTGACGTTTACTATTTTGACAAATAGCAGACGCGCGG
>JAOPUB010000020.1:2340173-2351614 GCA_027564055.1 Neptis clinioides
GTAAGAGTTCATATATGTGAAAAGGGGGCGCCTTCCTAAACCTACACGCTTGGTCCCAAGTCCAAGGCACTGCCCGGGTTCCCGTAAAAAATTCGCCCTGCTCCGTCATATATATCACTAACAATACAATTTTTAAAAAAAAATCCCTGTCTGTCTATTTGCTGTGGCTAAGCGAGGACGGGTGGACTAGTTAATAATTAATTAATTGTCCATTTAAAAATGTAATTTAAAACAAATATGAGACGCATAAGTACGAGTATACATTACAAAGCAAAACTAACCGCCCAAAGCTCAACCCCGCCCATTCGCAGAGCGCGGGAAACAGTTCGTCTAGCTTTCGCCTTTCAGTAAAACTTACGATTACGACACTCGCTCACGCTCAGTCGTGTATCAGACGCCGTGCGGCGCGTACGTGACGGGGTTTACTGTAAATGTTTACGTCGACGTCAAACTTTGAATAACCTATGACTGTTTAAATTGTGTACTTAGTGAAATTTAGTTATAATGGACAAAAGCACGAATTCGCCATCACCAAAACCAAAAGTGAAGAAAGAAAATGAAGAAGAAATTAAGGTAAGTTTTAATATTATCGCAAGACTCACGTTTGTTTTGGACAACTAGGACTATAGTTTCAACTGAATTCTTGAGGAAGAGTCTTACCATATTATAAACCTTTAAAATAAATAAATATAATAATTTTACGGCATTGACATCATCGTAAGCGTTGGCAAGCGGCCTGTTTCATCTTGTAACGGGAGACGTCGTGTCGTATTTATAAATTTGATCCTAGGGGTACGAAAGCTTACGAATAAATTATGAAGTATACGATTACAATATTAATTACATTTTGCGTATAATAAAATGCGTGTAATATCGCGTTTTCGAGGCCTTTTCCAGCCATTAAAGTGTGAAATGCGATACGCTCGGATCGCTGTAACCAGAGTCGTTGGATGTTTTGATAATAGATATAGGTTGTGTTGGTGTGTGTGTGTACGTACTGGTGCGCGTGTGTGAGTGCGGGGTAATTTTAGACGTTCCTTTGCTCAAAACGTAACTCGAGACCCATTCAGTTAAGAAAATATAAAGTTCACAATGCCTTTCACCCCGATAACAATGCACGAGGAGGAGGAGGAGGTAGTGCTGTTATCATTAAAGAAAACCTATGTCACCAGCAAGAATTCTAATTTATTAAATTTGGTATAGCTTTATCGAGGTTAATTCGACATTCTGTCAAAATTAGAATATCCACAGCAAACTCAAGGCATGATAGTGTTAATTCTAAGTCTTCTAAATTACTATAAATACTTCTAATATTCTGAGTTATTAATGTCAGCCCTTTTCTTTTAGTTGAAATATAATCACCTAAGTTATCGATATCACACTGGAAAGAGTCAGCAATCGCTGAGGTGTCTATTTCATTCAAAGTGTTAATCGAACTATCCATGAAGAAAGATAATATTATACCGCGTAACATCCATTTTAATAGGTAAACAAAATTTAGAAAGTATATTTAGAGCCGCTGCACACGTAAACATCATATTAGTTTTATAAAGAAATTTATTAATAAATAACGTACGAGTGGAATTATATGCGTGGTTTGGTATGTATTCGAGAGAAAATAATGGAATTATAAGCATAATAATTGTAATTTCATATTGTGAAGAGTGTGGGTATTGTAAAGTGTTAAAAGTGTGTATATACTGATTTGCGTGGGTAATATAAAATAATCGTGTAAGATGTTTTATTTGTTTGGTGAAGATATCAAAGATTGTTTCAGGTCCGGATATAACAAGAAATAAACATATTTTGAATTTTCGACATTTTAAATAATTTTTAAACTTATGCAAAATCAAATAACTAGACTTTATACATAAAAATTGTAAAAAAAAAAAAATTATATGTTTTGATCAGATTTGAATAAAACAAATAGAGATAATCAAAGATTATCGTTTTGAATGAAATCATTCTGTTAATTACTATAAATACAATTTACGTCTCTGATATTTAATCTGTACTTGTAAGAAGTTTTGTTGATTTTTAAAATAATATCTATACGGTTTTTTTAGATGGAACTTCAGTGTCGCAGAACACCAGCTAGCACTAAGCAGAAGAGAATGTGCTGGTGCGAGTGGACCTGCAAGGGTCGTGGCTGTAGCGGTTGCGTTACCTGAAGGTGTAATCGCTGTTCGACGTCCTGATGACAATTCGCCTCTATGGCAACAAAAGGTAAGTAATGTCATCTGAACATTTTACAAATAGGGATATAATATAACAAGAAATAAGACAAAAAAGGGATTGCTTCTGTCCGTTAAAAGGGGTTCTTACACCAGAAATATTAAATTCAATGATGTGGTCATTTCTTGAATTTATCAGCTTGAAGTTTTCATTTTTTCTACAGCTAGAGTCACCAGTAGCTGGTATGTGGAGACTACAAGGGGGGTTGCTTGAGAACATGGATGTGTTGTGGGAAGCCGCTCAAGCTATAGCTGATGCAAACACACAGACATCACCATCATTATATTTGGGAGTACATAATTCACAGGTATACCTCACCACTTTAGTTTCACGAACTATTTTTAAAACTATTTGCAGAAAACATTTTTAAAATGAATTTTATGGTTGCTGGGTCTTCATACAA
Source organism: Neptis clinioides (assembly GCA_027564055.1). Classification (NCBI taxonomy): domain Eukaryota; kingdom Metazoa; phylum Arthropoda; class Insecta; order Lepidoptera; family Nymphalidae; genus Neptis; species Neptis clinioides. The sequence continues at coordinate 2,342,812 of JAOPUB010000020.1, forward strand.
GTATTACGAAATAAGTAAACTACGCCAAATGAATATTTTTGTTTCATCTTCCTATCTTTCGTGGATTTACGTCGAGTACGCTATGCAAGTGTAAGTCATATATCTCTATCTAACGATGCACTAAGCACAGTATAGAAAACCTTCGTATTCACTCATTTTAAGTCATTATAATAACTCTATAATGAATATTTTTTTAGTTATATATACAAGAAAGCGTTCTCTATGCGAAAAAACTAGAAACAGCTATATCAGCCAAACCAGTGCCGTGGAAGCTGAAACAAGCTAGACCTCTCATTACCAATGGTGGTGCTGGTACGGCACTATTGCCCATGGATGAGAGCAACCTTGCTATTATCAACTTGCATGGAAATAATGGGAATTCAGGTAAATGACCATTTTTCGAGACCCGATGCCCGATTCACCCTATGTTCGCCACTTTTACATGCCTCTTAAATTGTGGCTCTTTTCTTGTCTTTTATAGTAAATCCTATTATAGTAATTTCAATTGATATTTATCTCTGTATAATGGGTCATTAATTTGATCTTCATTTTATATAAAGACCCACCATTATGTGTTGGACAGTTAAGGTCTCTAAAACGTATTGCGCTTTACAGAAAACCACGGTTTTTTCCTCTACCTCCAAGACACATGTGACCAAGCAGTTCAAGTAACTGAGGAAGCATTCGATGGCCCAGATATAGTTCTACCCAACATCAGCGATGATCAACCGTCCCATCACCATGTCCACGTTCACGTATATTCTTTATGGTTCTGGTGGAAGGAAGTACTAGTTATAGCGATAAGTTCTGCCATTTTAATGAACCTGATAATACGACCAAGATTCTTTACGGCGAGACCAGAACCACAGTCTCCGTTACCCATGAATGAAAAGTACATAGTTGTTGAAAGACATTACGAAAGACCGCCGTCTATTAATAATGAATATTCTGGACGGTATGAGAATGAGTTTACAACGTTGACGTGCTTGGGAAAGGGTGGATTTGGGGTGGTTTTTGAGGCGCGCAATAATATTGACCATCGTTCTTATGCAGTTAAAAGGATAACATTGCCAAGACGGTAATTTTTTTTTAATTGAAGAAATAAGATCAAAGAAGAAAAAATAGTAATTTTATAAATTGTGAACTAATTAATATTTTCTTGTAGCAAATAATAGAACGTAGTTACGATCTTCTGATCTTAACTGCGTATATATACTGATTGTTCATAAACCCTAATTAATTAAAAAGGGGTGAATATCGATCATCCTAATCATTTAAATAAGTAAAAAACAATCATGATATAATAATCTTAATTATCAAGTTAATTAATTTTAAATGCATAATTTTATCGAAATCTTTCTAAAGCACTTTGAGAGTTTATGACGTCATCACTCAATAGGCACAACAGAAACAAATAAATGTCGATTTATTAAAATAAATCGACATTTATTTGTTTCTGAGTGCCGTAAGTAAAGTACGGCTGTGAGTGCTGTAAGTAAAAAATTATTCCTGTACGTTAAAACGTACAGGAATAAAAAAAGATTATTATTTAATGATGTGATACGTCAGTAGCTCAGTGGTTCAGGCATTGGACTCATGATCGGGAGTTGAAATCCCAGTAACTGGACTACCGGCGTGGCCCACTCCTAACACAAGTGTTTAGCTTACATGGAGGGCAGAACAAGAATACTAGTAAATTGCAATCGAAACTGCTAGTAATTATTATTTAAAAAACAGGAGGTTTACATTAATGTAATCAACTCGAAGAGAAGCACAATGCTTATTTTTAAATATAATATTATATTTTTAGTGAATCCAAAAGAGAACGTGTGTTGCGTGAAGTTCGTGCTCTAGCCATGTTGGAGCACGAACATATCGTGCGATACTTCAACTCGTGGTTAGAAGAACCTCCACCGCTGTGGCAGGAGCAACGCGATGCTTACTGGATGAGGTGAGAAGGAACAAAACCACTGTATTATAAGTGTGAATGTGTGCAATAAAATATTTTTTTTGTAATTAATTTCTGAGCGTATCCTAAATTCCATGATATGTCAACGAAAAGTGCACAAAGTGCATGTTACATATCCTATATGACAGTAAATTTAATTTAACATAGTAAATTTAATATACATTTGGCCACAACTTACATATATAACACATTTTGTACTGTACCAATACATTACCATTATGTGGAATTTACCTCATACCGACTTGTGCTGTTCTGTTGATTGGTTTACTCGGCTCCTTTATAATCGACTATTTGGCAGGACGGCTAAAGTCCCAGACGATCCTCCACTATTTTAAATTCACCTGGACTGACTAAAATATGACCTTTTTAGCATCGCAAATCCTTTATCTCGATATGTCAACAAATTTGTTTCATATTCATTTTCTAATTACTCTTACATTTCTTGATTTTCCTGCTAATTTTTGTTTAGCTAAATTAAGTTACGGAAGAAAGGCAGAACAGGAATGTTATGCTCTCCAAAATTAAATATATAGAATAATTCTTATGAACATAGTTTAGAAACCTTTTAAGAAGAATAAAGAATAGCTGTAAAATAAAAAAACAAAGCCAAACAAAGGCGTATAAGAGTAAAAAATGGAAATACTTTTCACTCTCAACATTCCTATTGCCTGTTCGCGTTTTGAAGTAAATTATCTGTCTTATGATTCCCTTTCAAGTCTGGCGGAACGTTCTCATATATAATTAAATAGTTTCTTTCAGTCAATTGGGAGCTTCACTGATGTCTGGTGAATATACGTCCACGTCTCAAGCCACTCCTGCCAAATCTCCTAACAAGAGTCCTGATAAGGCTGGAAGTGTTGTATTCAATTTACAGAAGTGTGACGATTGTATCGATGCGTTAGATTTTCAGAAGAAATTGTCTGAACCAAGACGATTAAGGTCAGAACAACATATTACATACTCCATAACTATTGTGTACATTTTTTTAAATACATCTAACACTTTTAATTTTGTAAATTTTGACTAAATTTAACATGTATATAAAAATGCCTGAGTATTTTTCAAAAATTCAATATCAATTTCTTTTGTTTAGATCTAGAAGCTGCAATGACTCATTTAGCATAGTATTTGACGAGGACGCTTCAAAGGATCCTCACACTAGTGAAACACCCAAAAACAGTGACATCACCACTCCAAATCGCAGTGATATAACAACCCCAATTTCACTAAAAAATATGCCTAGTGATGACGATTCATTTATAGTTTTTGCTAAACCTGATGATTCTGGAGTAGATGAAGCTCAAGGGATCTCTATACATGGTTCTAGCGAGTCTAGACACGATTTGTCAAATAAAATACTAGAAAAAGTCAAGGAATATGATTCTTTTAAGGACAGTGATAGTCTTAATAATAAGAAGAAAAAGGTGAGTCCATTTGATGTGAGGGAATGAAAGGAAATGAACTTGGATATATTTATCAATCTTTTACTAGGAGTTTTGTCTAATATTCAAAGAAAAACATTTTTAGGTTTAGTTGTTTTGTATAAAATTGAAAATAAAGTGGTAATCGCCGATTTTTATTCAAATACAAGTAAAAAGGTATAAATAAGATTTTGTTATAATTCCCAGATTAAAATACGATCAATTTTTTTTAATTTTTATATTTATTTACGTGGATATCTAAATATATTGTATTTTTTTCTAGAAAGGTCATACACGTCACTGGTCCTTAGATATGTGCGTGCGCAACCCAGAAGAAAATGGGCCAAAAATGTACCTATACATACAGATGCAGCTCTGCAGGCGGGATAGCCTACACGACTGGTTGAGGAGTAACCTCACGTGGGAGGCCAGGAAGGATAAGGTAAGATTCTCTTAAAAGATACGAGTTTAACAAAACAGAGAGTTGAACAAAAATTATAATTTATTTCCTTAAGCAATATGGTCACTTTATGGCACTAAAATGGCCATATATTTTTAATTAGAATATTAATGGGAACTACACATAGTCTATGTAAAAAGGTATGTAGCTTTCTATTCGTGAAAGAATTATCAAAATCCGTTTAGTAGTTATTGAACCTATTCACAACAAGCAAACAAACATATAAAAAAATCTTATTCTTTTCTTTATATTATCATTAGTACGCTCCTTTGGGTCGTACCGTACTGTTTTATAGCGTACAGCCTTTCTCGATAAATGGATTATACAACACAAAAAGAATTTTTCAATTCAACCAGTAGGTTGTGAGATTAGCGCGTTCTAACAAACAAACAAACAAACTCTTCAGTTTTATAATGTTAGTATGGATAAATTAATTTGTTAACTTTTTGGTTCGATCAAAATATTTATAAATAGATTGAAAAAAATAGGAGTTGCATGTAATTGGGTAACTTGGGGACTTATTAACTTATTTTCTGTCATTATTTTCGAAATATCTAAATGCAATCTAGAGAAGAAACTAAAGAATTTTCTTGTCATAAAAGGATATTTCTGTTAAATAATTTAACTGAATAGGACAATAAATTTAAATAGGGGGACCTTTTTGTTATATAATTGTATTAATTAGTGCATTGATTTTTTTATAAAAATTTGTATGTCATTTGTATTTCCAGGTGGTAACATTATTTAGTCAAATCGTATCAGCAGTGGAGTATGTTCACCTTACTGGACTTATCCATCGAGATCTAAAACCCAGCAATATATTCTTTGCTCCGGATGGAAAGGTTAAGGTGGGGGACTTTGGCCTAGCTACTGCTATCACGGATAACTCCCAGGAAGGCCCTGCGAATGGGGTTGATGTGCATGCGCGGCATACTCATAGAGTTGGTAAGTTAATGATAAACAAGAATCATCCCTTAAACTGAAATTAATTTCTATAAAAATATTTGAATTTGGAATAGATTTTTTATCCATTCGATTAATTATTAATTTTGGCTGTAAAGGTATCAAAACAGTGCCAAGTATTCTAGCGTGAATTTAGAAATATAAGATGTAATTTTAGCAATAAATAGATATTTTTATAGATTTTTAAAATATGGTTTTAGTTTTATAATTCTGTATTACATAGTACATTTTTCCGTGTAAGTTAAATTTTGTAGAGTGAATTATAGTTTTTAATTGTTCGGGATAAGAGGTGTGATGTTTTCCCAATAGAAAGATGATAAAATTCTAAAGTAAAACATACATTTATTTATAGTTAACCATTTTTTGATTATTTCCTCTGAATATTTTTTTGGTGTTATTTAAAATAACTTATTTTGTGAGTTGAAAATTATTAAATTGCATGTCATGAAATATTCTAAATTGTTTTGGTAACTATGTTTAGTGCGTGAAAAATGACAAGATTTATGATGGAATAATATAGATTTTTTTATTCTGTTTCTAGGTACATATTTATATATGTCCCCTGAACAAATCCACGGCCGTCCCTATAATTACAAAGTGGATATTTACTCTCTAGGATTGGTATTGTTTGAGTTATTACATCCGTTCAATACGGAGTTCGAGAGAGCTGCTTGTTTAGAGCAAGTAAAAAATGGACCCTACCCTCCAAATTTTACACACAGTTATCCTAATGAGGTAAGTCAATCATAATTTATAAACCATCTCACTAATATTATAAATTAAAAGAATGCAATTGTGGTATTTACGCAGACCGACCGTATGACGTCGTGGCTACTATTATATTACTTCTGGTGGTTATACTTTAAACTAAGAGCTTCAGGGTTACTGCTAGAATACTTGTGATGGAATAATAATGATTTCTATCATGGCGGCATATTTATTTGGTTAGTTTTTATGTTTGTGTTGGCACCGAGTATCTGATGACATTTTGAATCAATTAAAACGCTTCTCAAAGCAATGCTACCAACATTCACTCAAATTAGTGTTGCCAGTATCATAATTAACACAAGTGAAAGTTTTATCAATATCATTTTAGTATTTCTAATCTTCCTTGGACCTCTACAAATATTTTAAAACCAAAATTAGTTTAATCCGTCTAACGATTTTTTATATATTTATTTATCTTTACTTAGAATCTGATAGTATGTATATATTTTTAAAAAACAACCATTTGTGTACATGTAAATTCTTTACAAGCTTAATTATCATGTAGGATATTTTATATCCGGGAATAAAGCATAGCTTATTCCTGTACTATTGAAATTATTCAACCAAAAAATTCAATTTTAAGTTTAATTTGGATTTATGAAGATTATTCTTAAAGAAACCACGAAAATATATCAAAATAAAAGGGAGCTCATTAAAATATATGATATCACTACAAAGTAAAAAGAATGGGAGGCATGTGAAGTCATCGTAATTTAGAATTATATTAAAATACCATTTCACCCAAAAAACCCTATTTAATTTCTCAATATAATGAACTCATAATAAACTTTCAGGTTGAAGTCCTCAAGTTAATGTTATCAGATGACCCAAGACAAAGACCCACAGCCAGTGGAGTGAAGGCTCGGGCTCCCCTCTACCAAGCAACGGATGAACAGTGGCATTTTACACTACCACCACTGGTTACTTGCTGACGTATTAATATTTAAGTCAAAATTATGAATGAGTTCTTAAGATTTAATCATGTATTTATAATACAATTTAGATCTAAGCATAATTTCATTATTTTACCCAATCTTTCATACAAATAATTTTTTTACATTCCCACTATTTCCTTGTTAAAGTTTGTTTGTTAACATATTTTTTAATCTGCATTTAATAGAACAATGTTTTCATTTGTCTCATTATTATTGTACAATCAAATTAACATAATTAATTTATTTTTTTAAATAAGTACAATGGAAATTCCTAATAAAATCAATTTCAGAATATCAAATAGACTAGAAAAGAATTCTTTATTTGAAATCAGCTTACGACTAACACTTACAGATATATAGTACAGCAACAATAACATAGAAATGCCGATTGTGGTTCCAAAATGGTCCTCACTCAGCATAATGTTCTGTACCTATAAGCAGGTGAGGGGAAAAAAATCTAAAAGTTGGTTTTTTAAAAATCTTATTTAAAATTCATTCATATTTTTCTCTATAAACTGTAAGGAGTACAACATACACTAGTGCGTAAATAAATTCAAATTTCGAATCTCTTCGGAAAGAATTTTAATAACTAAAGTCATTTTTTTACAAGTTTCGTGTATGATGGATTAATTTTGTTTTTTTGAATTGTAACAAGTCCCAATTTAAAACAAATTGTAAATTGGGAAATTAGTTAGAAATTCATGAAATTATAAACTTGCATGCAGCGTTTTCTAAAAAGATAGTATATAGCCAGCAGAATGCATAAGTGCATAAATGTAAGACATGGCTTCATATTTACTATAATATGAAAAAAGTATTTTAACTAAGACAAGGCTGTACGGTTTAATACCTTTGCCTTTACATTTTTTCAGTTAAAAAAACAAAAAAAAAACATACTACATGGCAGTTATTTGCTTAAAGCAAAATATATTAAAAGCATTTCTTTGATTTTATTTATAATCTGTAGCATTTTTAAGTGCAACAATTTTAATATTATATTTTTTTATTTGCTTAAACTGTAATTGCATATGTCAGCATTGCAATGAATTTGATAGAATTAAGATTGAAATGCCGGTAAATGTAATTAATAGGTGAAAATATTTTAGGTATGATATTAAATAAAGTAATGTTTAAAAGCCAGTGTTTATTATTAAGTTTAATGTGTTTGTGTATTACTTTTATTAAACCAAAGTTTTAATTAAATCCAGTGATGTTTATATATTGTTGATGTCACCAAATTAATCTGAGTACTGGAAGAACATTTTAAATTCTATTTTCAAATTTGTTCAATTATGAAGTTCGGTTTTCTAATTTATTTTATTTCCTTTACTATTACAAAATCAATCAAACCTGTTATTTTTTTTTTCAATTTTTAAATTTGTTAAATTTTACTAAAATATTATTTCCATTTTCAGAAATATGTTCTACATTTCTATAATATTAATTAATAATTCGATTTTTTAAATATTTCCCATTTGTTATTGTAGTCATTATTTCTATCCTTTTCACACAACATAATGATAATAATTCTATCTCTCTCTTTCTATCGCATAATAAAGCTTGTACGTAATTTATATGCAACATCATTGGAAGAAAACATCACACATAAAACCACTTTTGGTATTAATATAGAGGCTTTTACATTGCCTTATTTGATTGTTAAAGCAATATTAAGTATTAACTAATAGAAAAGACTGGATCGGTGGATGTTTGTATTGTTAACTACTAGTTATATGAGATCGACGTCTCTTAGACGGATAAAGATATTTGTCATTTGAAACTCATCTTTTTTATTTAATATAATTTTGTATAATTGTCATGATATTTAAATATCACATTATGTATAATTATGTGACATAGACATAATGTAATATGAATATATTTTTTCATGTTGTGTAAGGAATGTTAAACTCAGTGTTTTATGAGAAATAAATAGCATAAAACAAATTAAAGATTTTTATTTATCTTATTTCATCTCATCATAAAGAATATGCATAAAAGATGGCAGGCAACTTGTATGGACGTTGAGATCCCAAAGTTTTAAGAAATTAAATATCACTTGCTATAACGGTGAAGGAAAACAACGTGAGGAAACCTGCTCTCCTGAGAGTTTCCTAAAGTTCTCAAAGGTGTGTGAAGTCTGCCAACGTGGGTGGCCTAGTCCCCTCCCCATTCTGTGGAGGGGACTAGGCTCTCGGTTTAAGATTCTAATTCTGACACGTAAAATGAATCGAAGTTTGAAAAGACTTTTGCGTTTCGTTTTTGCTCCTAAAACAACGTTTAGATC
>JAOPUB010000020.1:2379071-2392165 GCA_027564055.1 Neptis clinioides
CCGATTACTTTGGTTAAGTTGACTTAAAATACGAATAAGTAGACCATAAAAATGTGAATTAAAAATCAAAAATAGTAGATACTATAATTACAGAAAGTGGCCACTTCAGCTATAAAGTGATCAGCGTATTATTTGGTACATGTGGACTGTTAGAATTATTTGTGTGCCAAATTACATTGAAATTGTTTCAACCGTTTTTGATTGCTTGAGTAATAAACTTACAAATATCTAAACATAAAAACTTTCACATCAATACAGATAAATAAAATTGAAGTGTTTGTTTGTAATATTAACAGCTTTTTACTAAGTGCATTTGAACGTATAGGTACACGGTGCATTTACCAAAAAGGTTTTTTATAATTAGTTAATTTCTGAAACGGGTGGACCGATCTGAACGGGAAATAAAAAAGTTGAGTTTCGCGAAAACATAACACAGCTCAACCAAGGGTGGGTGGGTTGACTAGTTCATAATATAAATGTAAATAATTTTACAAATTAACGTAGGCAAGGATTACTACTATACTATTAATTACTATAAGTTACTATTATATTATACGCCTGTAGTTTTGATCTTAATAAAGTAGGTAGTGTATTATTATTTTAATAAAATTCTTGTTGCATGAATACTATTAAATTCATATTTTAAATGAATATAATTTATTCATTTTGACCGATATATGGTGAATAAGAAAAAAAATATTAATTTATAGTACCTGTTAAAACAAAATAGCATTAACGCATACAGAAATATTGCTATTATTCTGAATTAGGAACAAAGTTAGTAGTGAAACTAAACTAAATGGAAGCTAATATATGACACGATTTGCGTCATTATTTGTACAATTGGGTTAAAATATTCTATTTACATTTACTACTTGGTGGTTTGAGCATATATTAATATCGAATATGAAAATTTGCACATGGAACTATAATAATTATTATGACATAAAAGGAAACTGCTGAAACAACAATTCTCACCATTTATAAGTCATGTAAAATTTTAATTTCTCAATGAATTGTCGACAGCAGAAGCGTGTATATAAAAACTACCTACATTTTGTGTTGTGTTGTGTAATAATTAATAAAAAATGGTGCAAACAGTGAATTTTGAGGAAGCTTTGAATTTGACTGGTGAGAGATATTTGTTGTCTATTTAGTTCATATCATAGTACCGTAACCAGTGAGAGATAAACGTCAATAGGGATTATAAAAACATTTTAAGTACATTTTATTTCCCTCATTCTCTGAGGAGTACAGGATTCCTCACGATGTTTTCCTTCACCGTTCAATTAAATATCACCGCAAGTGATATTTAGTTTCTTAAAACACATAAGTCAGACTTCATTTTATTTTTCCTATTTTAATTCCACAATGGAAAAGGCAAAGGCATTACGTAACAACGTTAGTTAACGATCATTTAGTTTTTTTTTTTCAAAGTCCACGACCTATGATGGGCTACAGGTACAACTCCCTTACAATTAAGAAAGACGTTTTTGAAAAGAGGATTTTTTTTTAGTTTGTCATTTGTCAATGTATTCTGTATAGTGCTCCTATTTATAAAATACAATAATGGTATACTTCTGAAGAATTAAGTTTTTTTCTTTTATTCCAGGTGATGACCTGGAGATGCTTCTGGATGAGATAGTACGTGCGAGCAACCGCGGTGTGACTGCTTCGAAGAACGTGACCGGAGGCCCCAACTGGAGTTTCGGACAGTCGCTGTTCTTCTCCTCCACTGTGGTCACTACCATAGGTGAGTACAATTCCTGTAAATAAATAAAGAATAAAAGTGTTTCCAACATCATAATAAGTAATAGAATGCTACGAACATTAGAACTAGCACAGGATGCTCTAATTAGTATTGCCAACTTCATAATTAACAATAATCTTATTATAAATACCTATATTAAATGTTAAGATGTTTGTTTTAAAGTTTGTGTGTTTAGATGTTTATTACTGATTCACACGAAAACGGATGTCAATATTTAGGACACAGACACTATAGCCTGGATTAACATAAAGACTTCTTCTTATCCCAAAAATATTCAGAGTACCTGTGGGATAATGATAAAATATGTTTACTGTCGAAAACGCCTAAACATTTTTATCGAACAACAATATATTGGAAATTAAAGGTTTTTTGATAAATGGCTGGACCAATTTAGGTAATTTTGATTTTGAAATATTTGTAGGAATGCATAGAAAAATTAAATGATGGGGGATAGATGTGTTGTGGGATAGAATAAACGAGAGAGAGTGAGTAAGACTATGGATGTATGAACGGGTTAGAATGAGCGTGCGAGAGAGTAAGTGGGCTATAAGATGAGAGCTTGAGTGAATAATCTCAATTCACTGCAGCGGAGCGAGAGCGGATTAATAAAAAATTGAAATGTTTCAATTTCTTGCTTTTGTTTCTCTTAAATAATAAATATCTAAATTGACGCACTCAATATTATTGAATTATGTCACTGTCATAGATGTGAATGTCAATGTCACTGGGGTTATTTCAAATTAACAAAGAATTAAAAAGAGACCGGTATAACTAGTACCAATATTTTACAAAACCATTCACAAGGAAAATATGCAAAATAAATAATAAATGGATAAAGGATTTATTCATATATCGTATTTTTAATGGTAAATTATTTTACAATTTGGGGATTACGATACTAACAAAACGTCGATTAGGTAGTAGATAGGTGCAAAAACAAAACGCAAAAGTAAAAGACTTTTGATGCTTCGATTAATTTAACGTAAGTGAATCTTAAAAGCGATTTTCAGTTTTAACGCAGTTTAAATATAACATTGCTGTTATTACTGTCCTGTTAGATTAACAATATATTTCCCTATTTATTTGAGGATAAAGCAACGCTCCCGTAACATAACCTCAGTTTTTCATTTTCGTATTAGATATAAATAAATATTTTATTATTACGTTATAAAATTACACAAGTATCAGGCAGTTTAATTGAATATAATAATAATAATTCTTTATTGGGAATTTACATTTATCAGTTACATTATTGAGGCCTCCTAGAAAGTATATCAATATCTGTGACTGTGCCCAGGGGGCCCCTCTCTTTCATTACGTACAGCCATGTCGATGTGGAAACTAAACATAACATTCAAAATACTTACTTTTAACAGAAAATAGTATGGGTGTTTGTCTACCTGTGTGAGTGAGTGAGAGTATGTGTGGTGTGGGTGTGTATGTGTGGTGTGGGTGTGTATGTTCATGTGTGTGCTTGTAATTTTTTTTCTAAAAGTAGATGTAAATGTAGCCATCCTGAATGATTTAGATTTTTCTGATCAGATCAGAGAAGAAATATAAGACAATGCTTGTCTTCTTTCAATTACCTACACATGTTTTCTTTATGGCATCGTCAAATAAATTATTCTTTATCAAAAATGTTAGGAAATAGATGAATAAATTAGCAAAGTACTCTTTATCAGAAACATTCAGAACACGCATTTCAGTTGCTATCTCCAATGTAGATAATTAAGATTGACGAAGGGTTGGGGCTTGGGATTGTTCAGAGGGCAAAGAACTGTGAAAATAACGAAATACAAAAATACCTAAAATAGGATACGTATATCAAATAAAGTGACGAAAAGATGTGAAGAAGTGACAAATATAATCATTTCTCAACTAGCCGATCCGCGTTACTTCGTTTACGCGGATTTTGGTGGTATTAACTTAGTTGTTCTTGATACCTACTATTTTCGGGATATGTAAAATGAGATGATTTAGTTTTAGACTATAGACTATATGTGTAGAAAATAAATAATTTTAATTCTGTACTATTAAGGCATGTGAATAAAAAAAATAAACGGACAGACAAAATTCAGAAAAAATATTTTGCCCTTTATATATGGTGTTGTATATCTTCTGTTATATGTCTTAATATCTTCCACGTACAGACATTCTATACGTTACTTTTTTATTAATATGTATAGATGACATACAGTAGTATATGTGAGGCTTAATTGTACAGATAAAAATTAAAATCACAAGTGTCAAAAGTAATAATGAGTTATGACAGATAATACAGTAATTGAGGATAATGTTGCCATTATGTAATAAAAATAATAAATGTTATTTTAAATTAATAATTATTAAGTATTGTAAACCAGTCGTATATGATACCCAACATTAACCTGTATAATTTTATTTCCAGGATACGGGCATGTGACTCCGTTATCAAAACCTGGCAAGCTTTTCTGCATGGTCTACGCTCTTCTGGGGATCCCACTCACCTTGGTATTGTTATCTGCTTTGGTAGAGCGCCTTCTACTACCGGCAACTGGATTACTGAGATCTCTGAATGCAGCTTTGAGACATTTGTACAGGCCTTTCACGATTCGACTGGTGCACCTTGCTATTATAGGTAAGAGTTGGTAATGTTGCCACGTATTTATATCTCCCATATTTACATAAAATTTATTGTAAATCAATATTGTTTATTATACAAATAAATTACATAAGTTTTTTTTTCAAAATTCAAGTCTCATGAGGCGTTCTCTCTTAATTTTTTGTTATTAATAAATAAAATTACTTTTTCTTTCAGTAACAATCCTAGTAGTGTTCTTCCTACTAGTACCAGCTGCTATCTTCGACTCCCTAGAGCCTGAGTGGGACTTCCTGGACTCGTTTTACTACTGCTTCATATCGCTGACTACCATCGGCCTCGGAGACTATATCCCTGGAGACTATCCTGGACAGCCCTACCGACCGGTTTATAAAGTTGCTGCTACGGGTAAATATTAAAGAGATTATTACTATTAAAGAGTTTGTTTATTATTGTCCAAAGAAACGAATTCATAATTAATCTTGGTGTTGCCACTTAAAAAAATCTCCACGACTTCAGGTGAAATGCGACATAACATATTAACTTTTTAAATTTCAGTATACTTAATCGTCGGCTTGACCTTCTTAATGCTGACCTTGACCGTGTTCTACGACATCCCTCAACTGAACCTTAGCACCGTATTTTCTTCAATGAAACTTGATGAAGATCCAGAAAAGATACGTTTAAGCGGCTCCGGAGCTATGGGACCTGGATATGGAATTGGAGGATTGGTAATGAGGGATGACTATCATCATGATCAACGTCGTTCTGTTGTCCACATCAGGCCACACTTGGATGACAGCCCCAGCCCCGAGGACACAACACCTGTCCACGCAAGGGATATCAGAGTACACTAAGCAGCATCTAACTGGGCGCAATTATTCAATTTCTTTATAGATTTATTGGTACTATGCTCTAACAGAGTGAGACGCACTTATGGTTTCCCGTTTTACGACAAAAACACTTCAAGGCTTTTGTTGGGTCTTTGCTCAGTAGATTTATTGTATGGCGATATAATAAATGTGGATTTATAAATAAGTAGTGTTGGTAATCTCTGTGTCTAAAGTTATCTACAAATGTTCAGAAATGTAGTTTTGACAATGCATAATCTGAATCACTTAACCTACAGATTTGGAAATTTCACGAGAATCCCTGGGATATAATAACTTGTGGTATAAGTATACTATAATTTATCTTTCAAACATCCTTGAGTTATTACGTTATTAGCAACCGTCCTTCACATTTAATGCTATCTTTACAAATTATTTTATTTTCTACAAAACAATTCGAACTTAGTTCGGTAAAAGACTGAGGAGGTTTTTTAAATTTTCTCACTTTTCTAATTCAAAATATGTATAAAAATTATAAAAAAAATACGAATTTCAGAGAGTTTTATGAAACAGACTGAAGAAATTGTCCCTTAGTCTGTACTGTATACGTTTGAATATCAAAACTATTCCAATCAGTGGCATATCAAATATTTAGAATACATTTTATAAAATTTATAAAGTTATCGAATATTTTGAGTTTATGTACATTTTTTTCTGTATTAAATCTGCTTTTGCATAAAAGATGAAGGAGACTTAGGGGTATTCATTTTCGAAAGTTTACTGAAACATCTTTATTCAAAACTGAGATTTACATTTACTTATTAATCTTCTCACCTTATTCTATTTTCTTCTCTCACATTTAGTTTCATCTCTAGCCTCGCTTATCTTTTTTTGTCTCAGTAGTAAATATATGGCTACGGTTGGATTGATTCGGCGAAACGGTGTCGGCCCACTTCCTAAAACTAGACTGGGAGACGCAGATGGTTAAAATTAGGCTCGCCGGGAATAGCGTAAACTGTGCGTGCCTCGTCACCGCGCCGACCTCATGGATATTGTGTTACAGCGTATCTAATCAAAATTTCATTTAAGCAAGTTGCAATATTTTGCTGTATGTATGTAGATTAACGTAAGTCCCCTAAAAATTTTAATATACTTATAATATTTAGAAATGATTGACTTCTTAATAAAAAATCTGGTAAGAAGAAAAAATCGCGTAGAAAACTAAATCTGGTCTGGAAATATAAATAAAACATGTAACAAAAAAAGTACATTAAAACATATAATCAGTTATTGTGAGTAACTAATCAGAATATTAAACTCCATTAAACCAAGAACACCATGACAGGGAATTTCAAAGCCGTTGTTCCGAATACGCAAACAATGTTTTCCTGTCATCGGGTGAATATACAAGTTATCTTTGGGTCATCCTTTTGTTATCTCAACGCCTAGCTCGCCGGTTTTCTGACGAACGCCTTCATTGTTTTCGTTCCACTGCTCGTAGGTCTGATAGTGTTCTTCATATTTCATGGTAAGCGGGCGTTGGACGTCACTTAGTTGTAAAGTATCGTTACATTCAGGTTTGTCTGTTCTGCTCGACCGTTATCTCGTGGGAAATGATTGTAGCCGGCGCGCTTTGTTAGGATGATTGTCCACTAGCGGTGTAGATGCGCCGATAGGTAGAGCCTGCGTGACAGCTATGGGAACAAGGCGGTGTGTGCGCAGATGATATTGTCGTTCTGTTAAACGGATTACAGCATCATGTTGCACGCTAATTTTAAGCTCGGTTTATTTGAATGATATGTTGTTTTTGTTTGAGTAGTTTTACAAAACCCTGACCCCAATGCTATTAGAGAAACGGTGTATAAGAAACTATTGAGATACTGAAAAAGGTATGAAAGTAGAATGCGGGCCAAACGAAATTTAAACAGATATATTTGAAACATTTTATTCATTCCTTTCATGCGGGTAACCTGTGTATCATCTCGCATCTAATGTATTCTACAAACGTACATCGCTAACTCGAGGCTATTGAGTTCTGAAAACAAATCGTAACCATCGATCCATCATACTTTTTCTATTGATCGTTACTAGAGCTTACAAACAAAACGCTTTCAAATGGTAATCCTCGGAACGTGCCGTGAATTGGTTCCGCCACACTTCGTGGGAAATATTCTACAACCATTTAATATTTCAATTTGTTTAAACATTCACGTAAATGTTAGCTAATCGCTTCAAGTGACCATATGAACTTCAAATTTTATTTTAAAAAATCCAACTTCTTCTATTCACCATTCTGATTGATATAATTTTATGCTAAAACGTAGTGAGGAAATAAATTAGGATGCGATCAAATGATAATGGTCGATAAAATGGGTCATTGAATAACTTGTTTGTATTTTGAACAATTGACCTTATATGGCCACCTACAGGCGGTGATATAATCGTTTTTGCTTTACGTCACGCGTGGGCGGCGTCCTTCCGAAACGCTGGCGCCGATCGGCTAATACCTTAGCTATCTATAAACTACTATTATCGTACATATTTGGTCTATTTTATCATAATATGCTAATTTTGCCGTTTTGTCATCAATCTAACATTTAATAGAGAAAATATTGCCAAAATTAGGCATTTTTGAAAGAGATACTCGGCACTTTACGTACCTACTTGTGTAGTATAACCAGCATAAATCTTGAAGCATTTTGTTATAAATGCGCACGCGCATGTTGCATTTAGATGATTTATAGATGACTAGTTACACTCATAAACCGTACAAATGTTACTTTTTTGCTCTAAATATCGTTTAAATACAATAATACTTCATCAGGATTTTTGTTAACAACATATAAAACAATTTTTTTTTTCATTTATCCCGTATTTCATTTTTTTAAATTTTTTTATGCATATATAATAGATAATTTATCTATTTAGTTTATATTTTATTTAATGATTTCTTGTTATCGTATGTAGACTAGACTTAACGCAACTCTTACGATAAATAATTTGTCTTTGGTTCGATATAATTTAGTGATTTCTTCGCCGATCTCCTCAATGTCGTGACTTCAATTATTCATTTAGTAACACGTGTTTCCAGTATCGACATATTTTTCTCAATGAGCTCTCGTGTAGAAATCCACTAGAGAATTCCAATCTTCAGTTGCGTCATTGTGAATCGAAAGTGGTCATAAACTAAAGCCTTGGCAGTTGTATCAAGTTTTGTTGATCTGTGACATTGTGGAGATTGTCTCCATTTCATTTAGGCAAGTTGCAGTTTAGTATCGTTAGATAAGGACGCAAGATTCAATCTCGGGCTCTCACTTCCGTCCGCCTACGGCAGCGCAAACGCCGCCCACGCTTGACTTTAAAAACTGCAATAGAACTCATCCAGGCAATATTTAATTTAAATTTAAAGACCATTTATCTGAAATTTATACATTATTTTACCATGTACAATACAATTATCTAATTGTTTACACATAAATCAGCACTCTGGCAAAAGCTTTGTTTTTCAATGACACAATATGTTTTGATCCAATTTCATACACAACCAGGAAGTTGGTAATAATAACAATGATATTTATAAGCATTATGCAACATAAAGTCTGGTTTTTACGGAAAGACTTTCTGGCAGGCGGACATTCAAACATCGGCTAACTGTTGTCGCAAGGATGACATCAACACGTAGGTGGCGCGAGCTATAAAACGCGTTTCCGACCACTTTGCGTTATAGAACCTTTCGAAATTGCCATCTTCCTTAAATTATGGCTTAATTCGGATCTTTTCTCTCTTATACTGATATCCGATCTGTATTTTGCAATAACGGTACGGCACTGCCCACTTTAAAAAAGTCATGGTCCTCGACGAAAACATTTTCGCTTTAATGACAGTCGATGGGGTCGCATCAAGCTTATATAATTTATTGTCGATATTTGCGAATTATTTCTTAAAGATCGTATTAATTTGAGTGCCCTTTTATTATGCTGACTTATAATGAAAAATTCAACATACTTTGCAATGTGTTTCGTCCATTTTTAACCTAAGTATAGCCAATTGATTTTATAAGGTTATTTATTATTAACATTATTAGCTTGCTTTTTAGTTTTTCGTTTTTAGTTATATTAACTAGTAAATACTTATGTTCAACTCGAGTCCTTGTAAACGTACGGAGACATCTGTGAGTCATTTTAATAAAAGCATCATAAATAGTCGACATCAGAAAGGAACAATACACAGTAGTCGAGAGACTAGCAGAGAAACAAACACACACTATGTATAAATGAACGTGACTCGATTTACCAAATCAAAAGAGACGCGAGGCTTAGCAAGGTAACATTTTACATTCGCTATGTAAATTTTGTTCATAATTTCGCGTTTTTACTGTAAGATTTTATTCTAATGCATTTTACTCGGTTAATTCTCAGGCCATTAATAAAGTGCCATCGTCTGTATAGTTTTTAAGTACAACGAGGTTGATATTTCAATGCATCGATTAGGTTTTAGGTTCATTTGCACATTCCTTTACATATTCACGTTCATCGTTAATTTCATCTAAACCATTACCCTCTCACTTTAGGTTAAATATTTACTACACATCAATTAGTGCTAAATTATCTGGTGCTGTTGCAATGGTTCATTCTCTATTAGGTGATCTCTTCGCATTAAAATTGTTCTGTTTTATGTTTAATTTTAAATCTTAATATATTTTTATAATATAGTTATTATTAGGTTCGTCCATTCGGGACACAGTCCTGTGAATATTGATACCTGTATTAAAGTAACGTAACATTCCCAGTTTGCGCTTTAGTGTCCATAACAGTGTTTGTGATCCATCCAACGTAACGTATATTAGTTGTAAGGCATGATGTGTGTTTTTGAACGAATGACTCTAAAAGCTGTTAAGGTTTCGATTGACGCTTCATTAGTGAATTTATGAAAATCTTGGTGCTATATACTGTCGTGTCTTAAAAGAATATTAATCTAATTTTATGAGTAATGAAGAGTCGATCAATCCTAGTAGTCGTTACTTATACTTTTGAGAAAGGATTATCTCAAAGGTGTCAGAGCGAATGCGAAAAGAGATTTGACGTTAAAACATAATAATAAATTAATAATGTAATTGTTAAGTAATTAATGTATCCTAACAACGAGGAAAATGAAAAGACTGTGGACCAGTGTCTTCTTAGTGCCTTATGTAAGGATCATGAGAAAAACTTCGTACTTAAAACTTGTGTCCGAACCAGTATTATTTTGCAGCCTATAATGGAGTTAAATTTCAGGAACAAGTATATTGAACTGTTAGTAAATAGTTTAAATGGAATCTCATATCATGTCATGGTCGGCACCGAATTCTTTACTGTACTTAAGTTATCCAGTCACTAGTCTGAATGGTCAAATAAAATACTCAAGATTCTAAAGTCATGACAAGCCTTCTTTAAATATTGCATTAAAAGTCCACGTTATTTAATAAATAAATATTTATATATAAGAGAAAATATAGAATTTGTTTACATAAGGCAGTCTTTTAAAGAAGTAATTAAGGCTTTAAATATACATAATGGTTTCTTTAACTAAATGCAGTGTATGTATCACTTTTAAGCCTTTCTGTAGTTCAAAATTCCGGTCACGAGGCAAAAAAATCAGCAGCTTATGTTTAAATATGAAATTAAGTTTTCAACGGACTTTTATTGCATTTTGAGTCGATTATTCATCGGCCGCTGATAAATGTGCGACGTGCAATAATTCAATTCTCGTTTAAAAGGTTGTCCGATGTTCAAGCGTACACACGAGTACCCGGTGCCCCGTATCCCGGATCACGGATCAGTCGGGATGTTTTCAACAGCTAGTAATAAATTGGCGCTGTTTACGCCTTTTTGCGTGATTTGGCTATTCGATTTGTACACTTGAATGCGTTCGATAATTGTATTTGAAATTGACCGTTTGTAATCAAGCATGAAGTTAGAAATGATAATTCTGTTATACTAATAACTGCAAAAGGAACTAACCTTTTAACGATATTTCCTTTTGCCGTTGTTGTACGAGAAATGTTAATTTTGTTGTTAATCTGAATTTACTGGGCATAATATATTTGTGAATTTTTTTAGAGACTTAAGTAGGTTGTGAAGATCAACTCGTATTTAATTATTACCTACGTCCACGAATAACTTAGTAATGATTAGTCGCTTTTGAGGATCATCTTTTAAATTTTATACCTCAGAGGCGACTTTTAAAGGCAATGTGATAGAAATAATACCTAAAGACGCTAGATCATTGTTACTGTAAAATACATTTTTGTAAATATGTACAATAAAGTAACATAATAAGCAAGAGTAATTTTAATACTAGATGCAATGTTGTACAATTTTTCTATTTAAATATTTTTGAAAGATTTAATCTACTCTATTTTAATAATGACCTATTTTATCGTTTCGAATAATTTATATTATGAGTTTGTACAATGTCGTAGACAAAATGAGGGAGACATTAAAGAAATTATAAAAAATAATAAAACGTTAAAAAATTTGATCAGATTTTATATTGCGATTATTTTTAAGACACCTTACCTTTACAACCACCATCGGATCCTTGGGAACGTGATTCCTGTACTTCGTCCAGTGTCTTTAATTAAAGTTTTGTTGGCTTTTTATCTTTAATTTTTATATCATCATCATATTGTAAGATTTTAACTTGATGTTGAAACTTTAATTAAGGCACCCCATTAGTATATATGTGATTAGGGGTGACGCCTGAGGGGCCCCAATTAAAATGCTCATTATTTTATCGATATACCTCACGTGGCTTAAAGGCCTAAAGTCACGTGATCGCATTCGGTGGAATTTTGCGTGTTTTAATTTCGGTCGTCACCAACCGGACGGTGCAGGACATATCCCTTTAAATCAATTATTTGAAAGCCAATTTTACGATCTTAAGAAATAATTTAATCCCTTCATTTATTTCTGAATTAGAAGGATGCTTTAGTGGTCGGAGAATAGAAGAGAATAGAACCAAAATGGCGGTGACTTATTGATTCGAAGTATGGCATCACGGCACCACCTATTCACTCTGGCACTCTGGTGTAGCTTTCTGTCAGCGAAAGAATTATCAAAGTCGGTTTAGAAGTCCCAGAAATAATGTCCAAATTACAAAATTGCCACTCTATAACAATTCATTGGCCTTATCTTTTTAATTATAATGAATATGGCAACACCACATAGCCTATGTTACCGGGAATGGGTCGGAATCGGTCCAGACCAAACAAACAAATCTTTCCTCTTTATATAATAGTGTGGATGAAGAGAATGGAAGCTAGGGAGGAATAGGGAATCTCGTTGTTAAAGATAAGGTTATCACTTTTACTTGATTTAAATCAAAGTCAGAATTGATAGATCGTCATTTATTCAATTAATTAATATTTTTAAAAATTAATAATATTTCAGGTGCGCAAGTAAACTCTTCCAGCTCTGTAATAGGAACTCCTCTCCACGTCGCCTGTTCTGACAACATAGCAAATAGGAAGGAAATTGTTAAGGTATTATTACTGTTAAACTCCCGTAGGATATGTTTGAATATTCCTTATCTTCCTTCACCTTGTTAAAGGAACAAGGAAGAGAATGAAGAAACACCAGGAGATTTCTTCTAATATTAATACTAATAGTTTTATTAATAGCAAAAATTTTACTACGAATGCCATGATATTTATCAGTTTAGTGTTGCCACTATAAATAACCTAAAAATTAAAAAAACATAAATGACTTTTTAAGAACTAAAATGCTTTGTTCTAGATCCTTCTAGAAAGTGGAGCAGATCCAAACATCAAGGTGTTCAATGAAGAAGATGGTGCTCAGCTCAGACCAGCGCTCGCTGAGTATCTCGCCAGTAACACGGAGCCCTGCGCGGAAACTGTTGCTCTTCTTCTTAGATA
>JAOPUB010000021.1:0-13040 GCA_027564055.1 Neptis clinioides
TACTTGGAATATTATAAGATGTGTTCGGTACTAACCTTTAAGCATAAATCCGTGGAAAAGCCTCCAAAACGGGAGTCGACACCGTATTCACACGCGCGGATACGAACGGGCACTTCGACAACACAATATTTTACAGAACTAATTGCGCAACACAACTTCCTTCAGTATTCTCGTCGAACACGAGACTTTTCACGTTAGCTGACACGTTTAATGTTTTCCAAAAGTCCATTGAACCGTTTCAGTCGAAATTTACGTCCAGCGAAATTATAAGTACGAAGTGGCATCGGTGTACATAGACGTCGTATACATTCCGCGCGCGACCGCCAGGCGGCGTGGCGGGAGGGGGAGCGCCAGGGGGCGGCGGCGGGGGGCCGTGCGAGAGAGAAATAACATTTCAAAAATGTTGGCGATCGACTAATCTATACTAAAACTAAGTTCAAAGATGAAACAAAATATTTACAACTTTATCTTATCTTTTTAATATTAACACCCATTTAAATACCTGCAGATTATAGATAATAGATATTACACAATATAGTTGATACTTCCTCGATGGGCTGATTATGTTTATCTACTGGTCACACTGTTATTATTTTTTTATAGGCTGATTTTTATATTATTTTTTTTAATATTCGAGGAAGACTATAGACTATATAACAACCCATAGGAACGGAGCATCCCTAAGCTTTATAAAAAATAAAATACACAAGGACCCCCTTTCTCTCCAACGTTACGTCCAAATTAGATGAGATTTGACTCGACCCCCTCCTCCCCTTAAACATCTCACGTAATTTATGGTCGCTTAATAAGGATTTAATAACTTATTTTATTCATAAAGATTTAAACATTTTGTTGATAACATTTATATTGCCATAATAAAATATAAGTTCACCTTTCAGTGTTCAGTTCAGGCACGCGCTCTTCACTATAAGCGCCATGTGGCCGGCACCTGTGCGCTTACGTCACTCGCCACTCTCGACATTGATTACGAGGGATTTCATTAATAAACTAAAAACTATTACAACGGCAATTACGATATAATTAGATAATTTAAATAAAGCGTTTAAGTAAATAAATTTAAGTTTTGTAAAGCTAATTTTATTAAGTGATGTAGCTGTTGGCTTGTTCAGTGCCACCAAATGATTTCTCTCAGGTGAGACAAGCGTGATACCTTATTAGGTTATTGCTGTTAGGAAAAGACCTTTAACCTGTTTATGTTTGGCAAATGGGAAAAATCTAAAGAAACTGAGATTATATGCAGTCTTGTTACAAATGATTACGAAGATATAATTAAATAAAAATAAAAGGAACTGCTGTGTTGCTTACTTATATAGGTGTAGAAGTAATCCATTTTGAGTTATATTTCTCTTAGAGCAAGAGTAGTGAGTAGTTACACAAAACAGGATTATAAATAAGCCGCGCCCCCGCACCACATGGCCGGCACCGGTACCAGGCGGTCAGGCGGCAGCGCTGCTTGCGTCACGCGGTCAGCTGCTACTGCTGGACGATGTGCCGTGTGCGGGCGCCGGGCACCGGGTGCGGTACTATGTAACGTAATTTATGTCTCGACTATTGCTTTTGGATAGCTTTCAAGC
The DNA here is from genome assembly GCA_027564055.1 of Neptis clinioides. Classification (NCBI taxonomy): domain Eukaryota; kingdom Metazoa; phylum Arthropoda; class Insecta; order Lepidoptera; family Nymphalidae; genus Neptis; species Neptis clinioides. Next base: position 1,596 of record JAOPUB010000021.1, read on the forward strand.
GTTTTACTATAAGCAGACGGCTTACGTTTTAAACAAAGTTAAATTTTCGATTCAATTTAAGAAACAATAATAAAATAATGTTTAGGCAACAAATTTTGCAATTCATTTTTATTTATATAGATATATATACGTCCCTTGTTTCATGGAGTTTGAATAAAGAGATCCGATTAATCTAATTTTTCTTTTTTTTTACTTACATCATCCGTATGAGCAAAGGCTTGAAAAACTTAGACTTAGCACCCTAGAGCAAAAGCGAAAAAAAGGTGACCTAATTGAGACTTGAAATATTAAATCATTCTAACAAAGTTCCAAACATTGAGACCCTCTTCATATAAAAACTACAATCCAAATCTAAGAGGACATTGAATTAAATTAGAACATAGAATTTAAATTAAAAAATAAATTAGCAAAATCAAATCCACTGAAATACTTCCTATCAAACAATTGTATCAATTTGGAATGAATTAGCCAGGGAAATAGTAATGTAAAGAATAATCAAAGAATTTAAGAACAGATTATACAATCACATGAAAAAAAAAGAACAAAAAAGGTAACCTGAAGCACAATTATTGACAAACACGCATCAGCGAAAACCGTCTGGTCTATAATAAGTAATAAAAAATTAAGAAACGTAGAGACCACACATTTTGACGTGAGAAATTTAATATTTAACTATTTTAATCTATTTATTTCATTAAATCAGGAGTATCAGTCAATAATATTATATTATTATTAGTTTTTTAATATCAAGCTTTTTATCAACTTTCATGTTCACGTTTTCATCGTGAAACATTTGAGCCACTTCCTGGTATCGATGCAAAATGATGGTATCTGATGCGGTGGTGGTGGTGGTGAGCTGATCTGATAGCAAACTCAGGTTATAGAAGCTGAATTTTTACGAGACTTACTTGACATTACATTAAAATAGATTATAGAATGATAATTTAATTATAAATTTGATAGAAACTATTTTACAACGCAACTCGTAAGGTATAAATAAGACGCGCCCCCGCCATATGGCCCACAGCTCCGCAGTCCCGCAGGCACGTCACGCGGTCAGCTGTGCATTATGGCTAAAGATGAAAGAATACAATAATATTTAGACAATGACTTATAGAAAACTTGTATGGAATTTTTAAAAAACAGAAAGAGGCTAAATTGCATAGTTATAGATCCATGGTCTGTTTTATTAAATATTTAAAACAAATGAAATGAAATGAAATGATTTTTCCACTTTCCTAGATACCAACTGATACAAGTTGATAATTACTTAAGTTATATATATTAATAGTTTGTTATAATGAGTTAAACTATGTTTGTTAAGAATTAAGGTATACGCTATTAAACAATGTAAAACCTTGGCATTATTGTGTAGATATTACTTTTCCTTCTCCTATTGAGTAATGCCAATTAAAATATGTTGGTTGTATGAGTAAACATAGTGTGATGCATCCAAACATTAATATTTTATAAATATCGTATCGTAAAATAAGTGTCCTGTATAATAGACAATACAATATTGCCAGGGATTACCAACTGTCGCCCGCATTAATATAAAGATTCGGTACCAGCTGCTATTGAGCCTCGGCTGAATCGATAAGCATTTGCTTAAAATAAAACTTTTCATTTTCACTATGGACTTGAAGTTGGTCACCGCTAAAAAGAATATCTATTCGGATAAACTTTTTTACGATGGCAAAATTGTATTCTATTCTGGCAGGCAGTAGATCTTATTAACAATAATTTTACAAAATAAGAAAATCAACTCTAAAAATTTGATATACGTATTGTATTTTTTTCCATAATCTATACATATTTATAACAATGTAACGTATTGAATGTCTGTACATAGAAGATATCTTATAAATTTTAATATGCGGGGGTTTATATCACCAATAAAAGCCTTTTTAGAATTTTTGTCTGACTGTCTGTATATTTGTACGCGCATCACTCTGAAATGGCTGGACCGATTCGCATGAAATTTGGCATACAGACATTCTTATAACCTGACATAGAAAAAATAATACTTTTTATGGCAGAAAAATATACAGATCCTGTGAGATTGACTAATTTTATACACGTGCCTTAAAAGATCATTATGAGAATATTTGTGCACGTATAGTAAGTACGTAATCTCAACTATCACATGAAATACTAATTATCCTGGAAAAACGTTCAGTTCCTGTGGGATAGAAAGGTTTTATATACCTTAATTGATCAGAATGAAATTTTATACACAATTAGTTTGTAATCTCAATTATCACAGGAGATATTATTTACTCCAGAAAATATCCTGTGGGAATCTTATATCAGAAAGAGAAGAATAAATCCCTTTTTTTTATTTATATGCCTTAAAAGATCAGAATGAAATTTTGTAGACATGTAATTTGTATTCTAATTTATTATTGAATGAAATGATCTGAAATTACTAAACATATTTAATGACTTATAACCAGTCGATAGACTTTGACTTGGTCCTGGATATGTTAAAGATAAAATACTAAGTAAATAAAATCACTGTACAGTGTTAATGAAGTCACGCGGGTCGGCTAGTAGCAAATATACATCTGTTAAAAATCATACTAACTACTTAAGCAAAGTAAGTTGAACTATACGTCATTTATGTAAATTATAATCTTTATAATATAAGTAATTTAATTACAAAACTGTAAATAAACAAAATGTAATAAAAAAATAAAATGGTGACACTTGATCCGTCAGGGAGACTTGGTACAGTCGTTTTCCCAATCTATTTGTAAATTTAGCATTATTTTAAACTAGCAACATTGCTAATCTATGATACATGAAAACTTTATGTCAGCATGATAACAGTTAAAGTTAAACAGTTTCAATTTGGCGGGAGTGTTAAATCTTTTTTGTTGTCAGAGAAGATTTTTGTAATTGTTTGAATGAGTAGTACGCTTATTTCTATTACATATTAATAAATCTTGATTCATGTAATTAAAAGCATGTCTTAATTAGTGTGAAATTAAAGAAAAAAATAAGTTTCAATTTGTTTAAAATAAAATTGATTCAGTAACGTTAGTTTATCTGAGTTTTTTATGAAAGACTTGATCCTCGGTTAAAACCTTACAAATGTGTGACAAAATTTGAATAAAATTGTTAATCTAATAGTAAAATCTTCTTCAAAGAGGATTATAAGCATATAATTGATTTTAATCGTTACGAAAATGTAATATTCAATAGAAATTTTTCGTATTTTACAAGATTGCGTTGTCTCGTCAGCTAATAACTTAATAAAAAGTAAATAAATATATAGTGAAGTTTAAACTAGCGTCAAAGATTTAAAACAGTGAAATATAAATACCAATTGAAAATAATAAAATAGCTACTATATAAACTGTCCACATTGTGTCTGAATTTTAAGCATATTTGTTATTTTTCCTTTTGAGTCAATTCATCCATAATATTGAACACTTCATGTGTTTAACTTACACGACTTACAATTTTTGCTTATAAATTTCTGAATGAAATAATATAAGAAACGTCTTGTAAAGTCCTTCAGTTCTTTAATTAAACCCTAAAAACAAGAGTATCAATGATCAAGTTTCGCTTTTTTCCCATATACATACTTTTATAATACACTAATAAATTTAAATTTAATAATATTATTCCTATTCACCTGAGATGTGCGAAGATGCATTGCGAAGGATGTGTTTATTAATAAAGAGAATAGTTTAATTTACTAACCCTAATATAGGGATTATTAAGTGAAGATATTCTATTGGTTCTTAACAAAAACATCCCTTACATATCTCTGGTGAGACTGCACCCTTACACCAGTATTTAGCATGGTTTAGTACAAGCTTTTCACGTATTTTGTGACCTAAAAGCATTTAACAGCATTCTCGTAATGATCAACAAACAAATGTATAAATTAGAGTGCAGGTGCGTGTCCGAACAGGACAAACGTATACATTGGGATAATTGCGGATTTACTACGAGTTATGTTGTTTGCATTCGTTCTTAGGTACCTGAGAACCATTAACCGAAATATTAAATAAAACTTTTAAATTTTTATGTCAACAGAATGTTTTAAATACGTAAATATATTTGTTACGTTATGCAAACATCCTTAACCAAAAAACATAATTTGATTATTTCTTAATTTGTTATTAAAATTCTACAAATTAATTTGGAAAATAAACACCAAGTATGTCCCGTTTTTAGATTGACAGAGGAAAGACATGATTTTTAATTATTTTGACGATTACGTTCCTTTCTATTTCATAGAAATACCGAAAGAATTCATCAATTATAATCAAGTTATCTAGTATTTAGTTATTGAAATTTTCGTAGACAGGCTTTAGCGCGTAGCAAAACTAAATGCTACACATGTAACAATTTGATTCCAGTCCACAGAAATCGAATCATTATGATAGTTCATTTAATATAGGATCAATTTAAAAAGAGAATAAGCTTATGAGAAAGAGCAATCCGAAAACCACTTGAAATTCTAATTATACTAATATTATATATGAGAAAGTCTGTGAGGATGGATGGGCTTTCACGCAAAAACTATTGAATGGATTAACGTAAGAATAACAAAGAGGCAACAATTTGTGTAATACAGAATTTATGTAATTTGGCTTGTGTTTAACATCTTTATCAACAGCCCGCGGGCGAAACTCCGGGCGCAAACTACTATATTATATATTTAAAAACTCACCAACAAAGATTACTAAAATCCGATTTTATTAATGAAGTATTCACAAAATCGGTAACTTTTTAACAGTGGCATATAGTTAAAAATAAAAAGTTTATATTTAGTTAAATAATAAAGTAACAATTTCCCTATTTACTAAACTCGAAACCACCATCCATGTGGCCAGATTTAGTGAGCACCTGATACTTCCTCTACTAAGTTTACACAAATGTACTAACACAGTTTAATTGCATGTCCATAGCTTGTTAAGTATTTAATTTCATAACAAAACATTATAAAAGTAATGATATTACTAATTAATATATTTAAAAAAAAAAAATTACAGTTTTATCCTATATATGTATAACATTTATTTAATTACACTGTATATGCTTTATTACTAATAGTTTTTGCCTTTCATTGGTTGCCCCAAAAAACTTTCTTAATCCAATCCATTACAAACAGGCGATGTATTTGCAAATAATTTTCCTATAACAAATTACATAGAGCAGTTGTGTCGTAACTCGGCAATGTGCTCAACGTAGTGCACATTTTGTTTAGCAGTTCCTCGCCCGTTTGGTAGTAAAATAGCAATGTATTAGTAAGAGAACAACTGCGTCGTATTTGGCACAGTTCTCCCGGGGCGTCAGGTGTGGACGACGGGCGCGGCGGGTTTGGCAAATTTTAATGAATGTTGACAGTGATGTATTGTTCGCTAGAAATGACTTTGTATATAGGATGTAATGGAAATCGATTATTATCATTTTTCGATAATAATTTGACGACATGTTCTGTTAACCGAAAATAGACTATAAAATGTCGACATGACAAATTTTTAATTTATCTATATTGAAACAACTTTATATATTATTAAATTTACTATCACAAAGATGAAAGTTGTATAACAGTGATATCATCTTTTACAGAAATAAATCTAAATTAGGTATGTGAAAAATAATTTTTTACATTCGAGTTTGTTTGTTCGTTTGAATTTTTAACATACACGACATGCTTTACATTTCTAAAGTATGCCTAGCGCCATCTAGTATTACATTTGTTAAATACTTTATAATATATTCGCTGTAAATGATACCAGTACTTGGTAATAGAAAGCTATTAGATAAAAAAAATATATCTTCATTGTGGATTCTGTCCTGCTTTATAAAAAATCCTTAATTATCATTAACCCTTATATCGATATATATCGATATAGATAGTTGTACGGAGAATAAAACCACAAATCTGTATTTTTATTAATGTAACGTAAAGCATAAGTACGCACAAAGCTCTTTCCATTCACCCTAGAGCCAGGGGCGCCACCATATGCTACCGACTGCCGTGTTATATGGATTTTCATTTAGGAAATCGTATAATATTATAGCGTTTAGCTGTCGCTAATGTGAATTTTTATGCTTAATTTTTAATTTAAAGGTATGTCCTTATATTTTTTTAATAATTATGGATTAATTTTAAAGTTACACCATTACACTTGACAGATTATTTGGATGATTTATTATATATTCATTATTATTGTGGTGGTAATCCAAAGATTTGAAATCCGTCTTGTGATCGTAGTGCATTTGCTATTACCCTTACTATTCAAGCTCTCTTGTCCTACAGAAACACCATTAGATAGCGAATTAAATTGAAACCTAACTTACATCATTAAAGTCATTTATCATCTTTGCTAGATCAAATGAAACTGTAAAACTTAAAATGAAAATAGAATTACTTATAAAATCACATATATTGAAGTCATAAAAGTGTCTTAAATTTCGAAATAAATATATTATAATCATGTTATAATTTTTAGATATTTTTAAAATTGCAAATGAGAGAATTAGTAAGTTGTTCTTCACTATAGGGTTTTGACTTGATATGGAAAACAAGAAATGTATCATTCCTTTAAAATGACATTACTATTTGTACAATTTTCGCATGGTTACGCTATCAAAGTCAAAATTAATAAGCAAAGCTCAACACCAAACCTGTAATCCTTTGCTCCAAGTGTTGAGGGCCTGGTTATGACAGCTCCATTACCCCACTAGTAATGTGCGTACTTTCAGTACTCGATATGTGATAGAAGCGACGATTTGATTGTCTTCACTTTAAGTCTATAGATTTATGATATACTTGTATCTGCCTGCGACTTTTCATCGATACTTGTAAAGTAACTGTATGCAACATTGAATTAAAGTCCATTGATTTCTTTTGCTGTTTGCACGATTAAATGTAACGTAAATAACATTCATACATTAGTAGTTAGCGTTAACCTCAGATACTATAATGATTAACTAAGAACAGTGAATAATAATAAAATATATAAGTTAGTGAAGTTTTATTCATCTTAAGGACAACGTAAGCAGAAAATCTCGCTTATTTATTTACTATTTATGTGTACTGGAAAGAACTATAAAAAATAGGTCACAAAATTTCTTAAAGACACCGCACGTGTGATCGCCTTCATTGGTGAGCTGGCTCATTTTTCCCCTTAAGAATCGGTTTGCATTTCAGAGGGGAAATGCAGCTAATATTTTTGCCACCATTCCACACGGACTGACTTACACTGCAATGGTTAGGTGAGTGTCCAACTGTGTACTCACCTAAGCATTGCAGTTAGTTTTACTTTAGTTTTAAGATGTCAAAAGAACTATCATTATTCATGAGTTCTAAGCAACCACTACAATTTACGCGTATTAAAAAAGTTCTATAAACCCGCTCCCGGGTCTTAAGTTCCGGGCCCCGCTTCCTTCTTCAGTACTATTATAGGCTTTTGAGTGTTACTGTGATCAGATTTAATTTTAAAATACATTAACATTTTTAGGTAAGGTTTTGCGTAAAATAGACTTTATAGTACATTATGTCGCAAAATCAAAGATATTTTTGACCTAGCAACAAATATTTACCATAGTTTTTCCAAACGTCAACTAAAAAAGTACATAGATTAGCATGTTCAGCTAATTTAATTTGAAGTCAGGATCGGAAAACCTAATCCACATCTAAAGTAGTGCCCTAGACTTCTTGACACCCGACCTATTCATGCTTTAGTGATCCAAGAGTACAGGGACCTGACTCTGACAGCTTCTTCCCCCTACTAGTAATCCGCCTAAATCCTCTTGGTTTGTTCATATCGTAGTTATTATTATTTTGACATAATTTTACTGTAAACATACTAGAAATATTAAGAAAATAAATAAGCGTTTAAAATTATGACTATTGTTTATGTCACATACAGATGGCTTAAATATCAAAACCTTATGTATGAGTCTTGCGTCACTGTTTCCTCCACTTCCTAAATTAAGTTTAATGTTGATGACTGACGTTATGCTCGCTCAAGGTAACCTAGTAAGTTCAGAAAAGTCAAGATTATACGAGATACCATATTTTTCTACACACGTAATTGTCCTGCACAACATCACGAAGTTAATACTCAAAGAGAGTACACAATTTAAATTAAATCAACAAAAGGATGACCCACATCAGGCATCGTGAACCTTGATGAAAACTAGAAAAACTAAATTACAGAACATATCAAACGAATCAATTTGGGTGCTTCAAATAAATAAAGCGGAGGCTGCGGTTGACAGACGAGGGATGGCGGTACAGATGCTACCTCCCTCTGAACTCTGAAGGATTACAATTATCGATAGAAAGACACTTTTTGAAAACTTTGACCAAATGCATTATTTATTTTATTTAGCTAGACTGTGCTAAAATTATGCATAAACGTTTTGAGCGGATGTATATTATAAAAGCATCTAAATACAATATAGCAGACTTCAAAACAAGGCTATTTATTATTTAATTATAGGATTATTTATTATTTAATTTAAGCAAGGTTATTTCGAGTGAAAACTCAAAAAAGTCTTGCATTGCATCTAACTGATAAGCCTAAAGTAACTTTTTATTTAAAAATCCTATAAATGTAAAACCGAAATGATGCTCATATGATGATAATTTTTTATCTAGTTATATAAAAAAATTAACATTAAATATATATCGTACAAATCAATTTGGGTACTTCGAATAAACAAAGCAGAGGCTGCGGTTGACAGCTGCGGGGTGGCACAGATGTTGCCCCCCTGAAGGATTACAATTATCGATAGAAAAGGTACTTTTTGGAAATGTTTAGCTCAACTGCACAGTTCATGTCCACTTCTTGGTGTTTTCAGGGATTTAATCTTTTAATCTCTTGAAAGGATTTTGCGTTTATCTGGGTTACTGACACAAACTGAGAGTAATTAATATAAGTTATTTTTAAATAAGAAAATTTAGTCTACTTATAGATATTTTAAATTTTAATTATATCCTTAAAATCAGTTTCAGAGTTTAGAAAGAATATATAGAGTAACAAACATTTTAAAAGTGCTGTAAATACTTTCATATACTTTTGAAAAGCTGTTAATTTTACATAATCATGGAAACACTCCCTCCCGTTTCTCACGAAAGAAAGATTAAGTGAGATTCGTCCTGAACCCCTATACACTTAAATCACAGAAATTATAAATCTATACGCTGTAAAAATCACTCGTCCAAAAATTCATTTTAAATGGATGTATATTATTAAAGAGTTTATTCGTCCTTGTTCAACAATTTTGCAAAGAAAGCAACTCATTGAGAAATGTATCTAATGAACGCAATTCATATGACTTTGCTTATGCAGGCTCTGTGAACATCCCTTCAAAGCATATCAATATAGGTCATATTATACTTGCTTCATTTCCAAATTTCCAATGTATCTTGAAATACTATCATACCTAAGCTCTCAAATAGAAATTGGCTGTAATCGTGATAACAAAAAGACAGAAGATGTTGTTTTTCTATCATAAGTATTTCTTCCGATAGTACCTCTATATTTCTTGGACCATCATAACTGTTACTAAGCACCAACTCAGATCTAAATACATAAATAGAGGACAATTCAGAATTTCATGCGGGTCGTATCTTATTACAATTTACTAATTGACATTAAATTTAAACTTCCTCAAAATGAAACACGAATAGATTGAATCAATAACATTTTGAGTAAGAATGTACAATTATCCTGTTTCTAAGCAAATGAAACATTACCAAAATATACAAAACAGTGGTAATCTCCCATCAAATCACCTTACTCGTTGACATTAGATGCAGAACACAAAAAAGACCATAAAACATTAAAACGGTCCATCTAAAAATCTGACATCCCAACCGCTTCATATTAAACCGTATAACCGTGTGTCGAATAAAATAAATCCGCGAGCAATAATCGAGCTGTCACCTACACGTTCAGGCAAAGCAAAAGTTTGATTAAAACCGAACCAATCAACTAACTTTCAATCCAATAATGGCGTGGGAAAGGTGGGTTTGGATGTTTTAGAGTATCGCACCGCATACTGTACTAGTTGTTGCTCTAGTAAAATTTAAAAATTACTAGTTTTTTTCATGTTACTATAATGTATGCCTGAGACTTGTGACGCAGGTTTAAGATCTGTATCTGACATAATTATTACAATAGCCTAACGTTTTGCCGTAACCATTTTACTCCGAAATTACCTGTCTATAAAGTTAATCTTATGATACTTAAACTTGCATCATGTTTTCTAAGTACGGGAAAGTCACAAGACGGATACAATGATTTTGCAGTAGAACGTACAACATGTGACTATTCCACATGTGACTATATCAGAGATTGAAATATTCATCTTTCTTGTAGATGACTTTATGTCCGATACAACTTCCAATGTACGCGTGACGAAAAGATAGCAACATTAAAGTAGTAGTTCCTAGTTTGACCACAGACCAAAATTTGTAATAAATAATTTTATTTGATGTTTGTTTTCACTATTACTATTATACTATACTAAGAGTATTCAAAATTAACAAAAATCAATCTATAAATTTTAGTTCCGATTTCAGCGAGATCAATCAGCATATTATATTGACATAGAGTTTGAGGAAACTCTGTAACTTATAAGTTTAAAATTTAAAACATGGTAATGGTAAATATGAATTAATACCTTTTCTATTATCGTTGGTTAAAAATACTAAGTGACAGAAATTACATAGTACCAAAACGTTCTCAACATAATGCGGGTACCGGCATCTTTTATCAACGACAGATGCTCAGGGTCTAATTGATAAATAAATATTGCTAAAACCCGCAGCTTTATCTGTGTCGATTTGAGTATAATATCAACAATTGCCATGACATGGTATTCATTGGTATCTGTGGGTTTAGGAGTGTAACTCGGAGAATAGGCGCTTATAAATGGCCATGTCTTTTAAACTATAATAATGAGAATAATAAATAAAAGCTTATGAACGTGTTATGTTTTCGAATTACATGTTAGCGCACCAGCATTTTCATGAAATGTTTCAGCATCGGGGAGTCCATCTTAGATGAAAACATCAGAGAGCTCTTCGCCCCACTTCACATTATTTATTTGGTGCATGTACTAGTATCACATCACTTTTATTAATTCCGGTTATATACCCGCCCCCTCCATCTTTTCCCAGAGAAAATCATAAGATACCAGGTAGAAAGCGTTAGAAAGATCAAGAAAACAGGCATACACCGGGAGTCTTCCGGCTTGTATAGTACTGGATAGTCTGTTTCATGCTTAATATTGCTGTTTTTGTAGAACGCCCAGGTCTAAAGCCGAATTGCGCATGGTGAAATTGTAAATTTTCTCTAAGATTCCTATCAAACATACTATCCAGCACCTTTGCTATTATAGTAGAAAGAGATATGGGCCTATAGTTTGATTTGTCAGAGGTGTCACCGATTTTATACTTAA
>JAOPUB010000021.1:146916-159844 GCA_027564055.1 Neptis clinioides
AAGTATTATTATAATAACATAAAAGAACTTGTTTCCAATTTGACAAGCTAAGTTACTTTGAAGAGGTTTTTTTTTTTTTTTAACCTAACATACAAATGTACAAAATTGCACACTTAATATTAGTAGGGTTATACTTCTCCCTGAAAAGCTCAAATATGTTTATACTAATACAATATAGTTTTCAATATGAGATTGTAAATAATCTGCTTGAACGCTTCCTAAATACATACCCTACATAATATGCTTTAATCATAAAATAATTTAAAAAACCAACGAATATTTGTATTAGGTACAGCTAACGTACTACGCATGAATTGCATCACAGTTATAAGACGCCAAACCGTTACGTGCAGACTTATATAATATCGGCAAATACGTTGCCCAACGGTCATAAATGACCACACAAAAACTGTATCAAAAGCTGCTAACACAAAGCCAATCATTAAAAAGAGTCCATTCCTTTGTCTCCTAGACAACTTTCCCATCCTTTTTTAATTCTTTGTCCTTTGGACGTTACAGTTTTGCAAAGAACTAGAGCGTTCTCACGAACGCGAATTTTCGATAAACGAACGTCCGATAGAAAGTGAATAGACGATGAACAATGGAATAGATTCGCGAAAGGGATTACAAATAATGCCTTGTAAGAAAGGGGTGGTTTTCTAAGGTTCGGGTCAGTTCGGTCATTTGACGCGGGGTTAACCCTATCAATCACGCTGCAGCGATTTTGGGCTGTTTAAACTAGCATAAAGGGTTGTCGTGTGTTGTGTTCGCAGGTCAGCACGGGTTGGCTACCTGAGATGGGTCCGAGTGACCCTAAAGATTCAAAAGGACAATTAAAGCGAGACCGGTGCATCAACGGTTCGATGGAAAATCGCGATAACCTTGAGATATTACTTTCGTATTTAAATACGGCTATTTGTAAGCCATTTGTAAATGAAAATTTATTCGATACCTTTTATGGTACGTCCGATATCTATCTGGATGTTTTGCTAATATTATATTGTATTATGTGCGTTAAAATATTAATAGCCTAACAGAATGTAGCTGTAATGATAAATATATTCAATTACACCTAATTAGATTTCTTTTATTTATATGTTATTTATACATACAAAACGTAGGTAGCAGATATTACGCTTTGAAATGTATGCTTGTTATTATTAAACAACCCTGTTAGGTTGAATGAAGGATAAAAATTCTTATATCCAGAAAAGTGAAAATAATTTATTAGTATGGTAACACAAAGTTGTATACAAGTTAAATGACAAATAACGGTCATATACCTTCAGGTGTAAAGGTTATTATATCACATTAAAAGCACATAAACGCCATCGGCGAATCCGTTGGTCTATTGACAAGGTTTGGACAATGCAAAAAATAGAGCAGAAAGTTTCTCATAAAGTAGCTGAAGAGTGAAGGGATTTGGTCATTGTTGGACAGTGGGAAATTTTGCGAAAGGGTACGCAATAGAAATAGGTCAGTTAATAGTAAGATGCTTTTTGGGCTTTGTTGGAGAACAAAGGTTCTTACCTGAGATGCGTATGAAGATTTGTTCTTTGATAATCTTAAATAATTGTTCCAGATAGTGATGCTTCTAAAACCTGGTATTAATTAAAAATTTAAGTTATATTTGCTTAGAATAAGTTTTTAAGCGCAATATCACTGTTTGATTGTTTTTTTCTTTGTTTGTATGATCAATAAAATTGAACAATATCTTTTATTATTGGACTAGGTAGTCCAGACAAATAAACTTTTTGTCAATTAATTTTTTCATTTATTCATTTTCAGAAATATATACTCAATTTTTAGATTTCTGTTAAAATTTTAAAATTCTATTTATTCCCATTGCCATTACGACTTAGAGATTTAAGTTTTTCGTTTCAATAATAAAAAAGATTACAGAATGCCTCATCTGGTTATTAGATGGGCGATGGTCGATTTTCAAAAGCTCCTCTATTAGACAGTTTTAAATTGAATCTGAATCGTATTTGATTTTAAACTAATAACAACTAGAAATACCTATATTTATTTATTTATTTTATTTGATTTCATGTCATTATTAGTTATGAGAAATTAGAGAAATAGTTATTAGATCTGTTAGGGTTGAAATATCTGGCTTTCTTTACAAAGTCTTCTAAATTAGGAAATAAAAGAAATGCATTTATGGATTATGATATTAATGAGAGTTAATTAATTGTAGTAATCAGAACTTATATCCTGCCCTTTTTAAAATGTAATGTGATATCTACTTAGTTTCTACTTTCATCATCAAATATGTATATACCTAGATGGATAATGTTCTGAACGAATCCCAAAGGCTAGTTTAACAATATTTAATTTCACATTTTCAAGCCACAGATTTCTAAAATGTGTGCACATTTTAGACTGTAGTTTTATTTAATCTAAATTTAGGATGCATGATGATGTGATGTGTATTATGTTTTCGCGAAACTCAACTTTTTATTTCTAAAATAAAAATAGTCTACTTAATCAGCTATATGCTAGTGAAATTCCCGTTCAATTCGGTCCGGGCGTTTCAGTGATCAGCTGGAACAAGCAGACAGAAGACCGACAAACAGACAAAAATCTTAAAATATACTATTTTTGTATATTTACTGTGCTTCCATTTTTATAATACAAATAGACACTCCTATTTTATTTATTTGTATTAAGTATTGATAAAAAGGCCAGAAGTTTCGAAATGTTTCTCATTGTAAGAAATAATTCTAATTGGAAAATAGAATACAAATAGAGATGTGAATTTAATTTGGAAATACTAAAAATTATATTATAAATCCAAATATTTAAAAACGTAGATATTATTAGCATGCGCAGTAACGCGTGGTTTCGAAAGATAAGATGATATAATAGCTACTCGAAAAACAACTAGAATGCGAAATTATTAGGTAATTAAAGAAATAGTTGGTTAACGAGAAAATATTATTTCGGTATACAGTTACGACAAAATTTTAATAATTTATTCTATGCTAACCTTACCATATTTAAAAAAAATACTTCTTATTCTACGCTTCGAAAAGAAATAGAATATTCTTTGTAAACCTATACTTGTGAAATTCTTTTTTGACTATTTTACTTCGAAGAGCTAGTTTATAACATTTTAGATGATTGTATGAGCGACCAATATTTTAAAGAAATTGTCGACAATTCTAGTAGTTTAATGAAGGGAGTTTTTTGCGTGTTGTTCGGTAAAAAATAGCGTCAAAATATTTCTTATCAAACGTAAAAAAGATTTGTATGTCAAAAATGTTCAGAAAAAACTAACTTAAACTGAAAAATACAAATTTTATTTATTTATCAGCGAGATAAATTTCGAGAGCGAAATTCGTGTTGACTTATGTAATCAACGAAAATTGTGGTGTATGTTTGTAATTAACGGGTCATATACGAAACGACGAAATCAATTTCGATACGGTTTTTTCTTTTTTGGAATGTTAATGCTAACATAATGTTTCTTAGTGCAAATAGACAAGTTTTTATTCATTTTAGCAAGACTCAAAACAATTATCTGGAAACATTCAAATTCGAAAACAGATATTCTTGTTACTGATAACAGAATGAGCTTCCAATTCAAGGTGCGAAACGTTGACCCCAATAAAAACAAAAATATGCTACTAAATAAAAAACGTAGGATTTTGAGCTTTATGACACTGATATAAGAGTGATTAAATTTAGTAACAACTGCATAATTAAGATTGTGACAAACTAACATAAGAAACACACATCAGTAGATAGGATTATTGGTTTATTTGAAAGAGAACTCTACCAATTACAAGTTAAGGTTTATTTTTATGTATTTTTAATGTTTTTAGTTACCGGCTGACTATCTCACAAATTCAAAAAGAATTCCCGACGGGGATGCAAAACATTTTGTGTATGAAGTGGCTAGGTCACAGGTTTGGGGAAAAGATTACTAATAATTTAAATTGGTTACTATCACTACTTTTAAAAAAAATTTACTATAAAAAATGCATAGAAGACAAAAATATTATAAAAATTTTGACTAAGCATGATTGCAACAAACTTCCATTTCAAAGACTTGTTTCTTCTTCGTACTCGTACCTATTCGAGCGTGGACTTTTGTAATGGTTCTGAGCGAGTTTAATATACTTATATAAAATCCTCATACATATACAATACACAATATACGTATGGCAACGCAGCATCATCTATGTCACTGTGGCAGAGTATAGCTTCCCACCATAGAAAGAAATATGAAAGTATTCTTTAAATGATATAATCCTCTCAGACCTATAGCGTCCAGTTAATATAAATTGTTTATTAAAATTAGATTATACCCCTTTTTTTAGAAAGTTGGTACAATTTACCATAAATAATAAAATCAAAGTCTAAGTAAATATTTATTTTTGTAGCATCATCTTATATATAATTGTTTTTCATTATTATTGTTTCAGGTTGTTCCTGTATTACCGATCAGTCTCCTACGCGTTTTCTTTATTATACGCGACACCGGCAGAATGCTTTGTGCATAAGCACATTTAACGCCATTATATAAATAATAAAAAAAACGTAATATGAAAATTATGGCCTATATGCAGACCGACATTATGACTTCCTGACTGCTATAATATTACTATTGGTGGTTATTCTTTAGACTCCGAGATTCAGAATTACTGCTTAACTGCTCGTGTTTATTACATCATGATTTCTTTTATGACGGCACATTTATTTGGTTAGTTTTTATTTTTGTGTTCTAGACATTTTGCCTATAAGAATGTAACTATCAAATCAATACTACCAACTTTCATTCAAATTGTTGTCAATATCATAATTAACGGTTTATGTTGGCGAAAAAATTGACAAAATCGACTCAGTTTTGTGCCACTTTTTATACCTATTTGCGAATATCCAAATTTTTCTCTTGATATAATCGTGTCAGTGTGGAAATAGAAAAATAAATCGTGGATATAGACTAGTCGACCCACGCGATTTTGTCCGGGTAATGTTTCGCTACTATTTATTGTTTGTGATGTGTTATCTAGCCTAAAGCCATTCTCGATACTATCGAAACTATGCAACGCAAAAAACTATTTTCAGTTTAGTCTTTATCAATTTTATTTAATTTAAATTGAAAAATCAAAATAGATCACTTTGTATTTCTTTTAAATAAATTTTAAAGAACTTATTCTTGCAGAAAGTATTCAAAGTATATGAACAATCAATTGTTAAGACAAATAGAAACAACGACAAAAATTATAAATGTTTATTAGTGAGTATAAGCGTGTACGCGCACTCCTGACTAGCGGCTCCCGACACGTGACATATCACATGGTTCCCTCCTTCTCCTCCTCTTCCTCCTCCTCCTCTGTGTCTCATACACTCACAGTATAAAGCCAATTGATTTACATATTATATAAATATAATAAACGAACAATACTTGAAATTTCATTGTTAAACAATCTTAAATAGGAATAGTTTACTTTTTAAATAAATAGGTACACGAAAATGTATTATACAAGGAGCATCAGAGGTTCGGTATTCAAAAAGTATTGTGCGAACGTAAGCCCTACCTACCCTAACAGTACGTCTATATACCTTTAAATACTCACAATAAAACATTATTTACATTGACTAGAGACCGTGTCTGGGAATAAAACAATCTGATCAAATTTACAAATAGAGGAACATGACACTGCGGCTCGTGCTCGCTGGAATGGACAGTTTCCATCTTTGGTAACGCATTTGAACGTTTCATCACAATTTTGACTAATTATATCATTGGCTTTACTCTCCTCTGCTCGAATACCAATACTGCTCAAAATTCTGTTATTATCGACTTCGAATCGCCACTTCGGAAACACGAAATATTTGAGCGTTAATGTTAGTTTTTTTTATATTTTTTTATTAGCTTACATTCATACATATCTTAGCAGTTTCTGTATGTCCGAAGTCGCGACTAATCGGTTACAACTATACGAAGCTATCTAATATCACCGCTTCGAACACAGAGCGTGTGAAGCAAAAATAAAATTTCACTAAAAATAACAACGGTAAAATATAATCATATAAAACAAATGACAACACAAACTGACTAACACAATACACGCGCACCAATACAATAAATACAATACAAACGGTAGCGAGTCCGCCTCACCCTCACTAAACGTAACTGAGATCAATGGGTGTCGACTGTCGTCTCCTCGCGGAGTTTGTGACGATACCGAACATTACACTACACATTTACAGGTATTCAGTGTTGCCAGTTAACTTTAAATATGCTACTATAACAAAAATCTTAATATTAACCGAGGGCTAAGGGTATAGGATAAATTTTTAGAACTTTATAAAACTTCAAAATAATCTTCGAATTATACGCGTAAATGAGGAGAGATGGAGCTGGCAACACCGTTAATAAGACTATCTATATTTAAATACAATATAACAATAGTGAGCGAAGCGTCGAGCCCCTACCGGACTCCTCAGTGTGAACTGACCAGCAGTGTCGAAGCGTAAAAAGCGTTTCCGCACTCGTACTCGTAATATCATCATCGTATAAAAATATGTCGCACGCAACTCCGCGGCGCGGCGGCTCGGTGGCGCAGCTGCACGGCGGCGCAGCGGCGCGGCGGTGGCAAGGTCTCGGTAACTGGTGGGTCGTCCCGCTTCCTTATCAACATCAACATTATACAATATTTACTGTTAGTGGACTAATATTGGACTATATCTGTAGACGATATATTCTATTCTATCTTTACAGAGATTTTATTCAATTTAGTCTCGCTTCTGTCGTTCATCTCAACTATAGCAGTTTCAGAGGCATCTAGAATTTATTTATTTCGTAATTTAACGGGGACATGGGATGCAGGACAAGATGTTGTGTGCGATGTGGCCTACCGCACACCCGCGGTGCCCAGACGGTGGTGGGCGGAGGGGGCTCGCGTCCGCGCGCTCATTCGACGGTTTTCTACTACTGGTTCTTTTTTGGATACTACCTCCATTGCCTGAAAATTAGTATTAGTATTATATATAAATATAAAAAAACTATGAAATTTAAATGGCATCAGTTGTTTTGACTTTTACTTTTCTTGTATATATACAAAAATTCTTTTATTTGCTTTTTGCTAAGTGTAACGGGATGTATACACAATTTGACAAATCTGCATTTAAACACTTTTTGTCTGTCTGATTGTTTGTTCTGTTCTGTTCTCTCTGGAACGGCTGAACCGACTTGAACGGGACTTTGACTGGCAGATAGCATATGTTAGAGGGAGTAAATTAGAGTTATTTTATTTTTAAAATATAAAAAGGAAAAAAGGTTTGGTACTTAAGAATTTGGCAAGCTCTGCATATTAATGCGTGGTAAAGTGCACCCGAGCGAAGTCTGGAGAGATCGACTAGTTCGGAAATATAATTTGTGCTAGATTTCGAAGCGAAGTATTTCGTTACACTGTAATTAGCTTCATCAAACTTTATGGTGACATTATTCTCGAGTCAGTGTAAAATTTTATATGAAATTTGTTTTCGTACTTAGCTAGATCTTTTTAAGGTGAATTTGATATCCACAAGTATCCAATTGCTCATGTCTGCATCTTTTAAAAAATACTTGTTCAGACTTATATTTGATACTAGCCGACCCGTCCCGGCTCCGCCTGGCAATTTACCAAACATTACTATGAAAAAAAATTTAAACGCAAAGATTTTTTCTCCGAATCATATTATTATATATGAAAATAATAACTGACCGTGCGGTGCGACCTTCATTAGGTGCATTATAACATTCATTAGGTGAAATCTTCTTTTTCTAAAATAAAAATAGCCTAAGTTACTCCCTTAAACATCAGAGATCTGCCAGTGAAAATATCGTTCAAATCGGCCCAGCCGTTTCAAAGATTGACCGGGACAAACAGACATACAGACAAAAATAAAAAAAAGCTGTTTTGGTATATATATTATAAAAAGCGGTTATTTTATTACTACGAACAGACACTCCAATTTTATTTATTATTCATCAATATATAAATGAAATCATTGTAATAATATATTATACTGATGGAATGTCGTAAATTAAAACGAACTATTATGTTGATGTCAGAAAAAAATAACCTATAATTGTTTTTATACAAAATGTATAAGTCAAAAATTAAATAATGTTAAGTCAACGCAATAGCAATGAAGTGTAGGGGTTGGCGGAGTCGATTGGCTCAATTTGCGAAGTGCATACCTCGCGGAGCCCTAGGGCGGAGCGGCCCCGGCGCCCGGCGCGTGGGCTCGCGCTGTTTTGGGATGTTTAATGAGGGACAGATAGATTTGATTTTATTTATAGCGATTAGAGCAAATTTAATAAGAATACAACAAACAATTACATTTTCTGTCGTAATATAACTGTTTTTAATGTATTTATCTTTTTAAGGTTAAGTTTTTAGGTCTTTATTTTCAGCGGTTTTCCCTCCAATTCTAATTGATATTTATTCTTTTAAAACCTTTTTTTTTTAATTAGGAAGCTATAGACTAAGAAGGAGTTAATCTTTGTATCTTTCAAATACCAACATTAAAATAATTAAAAAATATTTACTAGGTATGAATAAAATAATTAGATAGAGATACAGATGACACAGAATTAAAAGAAATCTACGTCAAACACAATTTTGTTTTTTTACAAAATCTGTAAAGTAGGTACTTACAGTTGTCTTTGAATTCTAATATAAAAATTGTTATATTCAAGATTTTATAAATAAGCATTTCTTAATCCTTGATAGTTCCAAATATTTTACCAATACATTAATTTAGAAAATTAGACGCAATTATAGGTATCTGTCGTACAGAATTTAATGTGTAATATTTTTCCATTAGTCTGCATCATCACCGCGACGGGTAGCTGTACCAGTTCTGGTCAAGGATGGGAAACCCTGCGGGTCGGGCGAGTCGTCATCCCCCGCACACAGCCATTGTGCAACCCCCACCTCGGGGTACTCCGCGCCTCAACCCTCGCAGGCTGCCTGCAGCAACACCCTGGTCTCCAGCTACCGCCAGCCGACCGCGTACCAGCAGCAGTGCTCAGGTTACCTTCCACTACAGGGCCGGGCCTGGTAGAAATTCCCACAGCTTTACCATGAGACAATGTTCAAAGAGGAGATGTATTTCGATTAAATTATCTGTGCTGTTCTTGGCAGACATTCGACAGTTGTGTTGCCATTATTTCCACGTTTTCAATTGTTATGGTAGTTTTTGATCATTTTAAAAGTAGATTCCGTTTTAGTTTAGATCTCCAAGAATTCTTCGAAAGGAACATTGTCACTGGTAGAGCGGTGGGCGAGGGCTACCCAAAGTCAAACTTAGTGTTGAAAGTGATTGAGTGAATAAGTGAAAATGAATATTGGACTAATGTTTTAGCGGTATTCGACGGGTGGGTTCTGTAAATATTCAGTTATTAGGTAAGCACCACAAAGGATTTGACATAAATGTTATATTTTTTGTAAATTATTTTACCGAATACTTTGATCAGTTGTCACTTTGAGGCCACGCTGGGTTAAACGATTTTGTGATTCAATGATTCTTACATAACCCACCTATCAGCTACCATATTTGCTGTTTAATCTGCGACTGCAGGTACATAACACTAATCATTTGAGGTAAAAATCCGCAGTGTGGCCTCAAAATGAAATATATAAAGCAATACTCATTTAGACATTCTACAGGTTTTAATTTTTGAAATAAAATAGAAACGCAAGTGATATTCTACTTTCCCCAGCTTCTCATCTAGGGTACACAGAATAGGTCTGAGCTATTGTAAATAACTGATACTGTAGTTAATTGTTGTGTGAATAGTATAATTTATAATTAAAAGGTCAGTGTTTTGTGCGTGTGTAGATAGTAACTTGTAAATACGATTTGAATAGCCGCCGATTTTCATTGGCTCATAGCTCATTGTTTTCCAGTGGAATTTGACAGTAGAATTATTCATAGTGAACTGAACTTTAATAAAAATTATCTAAACAAAGTTTATCTTTTTATAAATCTGTTTGTTTGTTTAACCTCATTTTAGCATTTCATAAATAGGGAAGTATTAGTACTTACATTATAATTTAATCGTTATAAAATGTATCTACTTCAACTTTTTTAATTACAAAAATGTTTTGCCGTTTATAAAATTACGAGTAGCATTTGTGAAAAATTGAAACATAATACTTATGAGTTTACGTGTACGTGGAGCTTAAAACATTTTTATATTTAAAAGCACAAAGTATGAATTTTGAATAATTTTTACTCGAAAATTTATTTCTATCTGATATTCTGAGGGGTGCGTACTGCGTGGAGTCAAGCAATCGACTAACACAAGTGATGGGTGATTGACTACGAACCCCTAATTGGGTGCCGATTTCGTGAACAACCCTCGCCTCGCACCCTTCTTCACAGATTATAACGATACCTAGATAAAACTGAATACAAACTTTTTGTACTTAAAATTACTTTACGCCACGATTTAACAAACATATTCCATTGTAAATATTTTGGTAGATTATATTAATGCAAGTTGGCAACACTGTAGAAGCGCGTGAGCGTCTAACAATCATAGCAATAAGCTTTTAAATAATTTGTCATCAACAAATTTTTTAAAGAGTATAATAAAGTTGTTTAACTTAATTTATACTTATGTTTTGAGATTAGGCCGATGTAATTATTTTAGTTAGGCTTAGAGAAGTTATATTAATTATAAATAATAGTATTAATACGAAAGGAATTTGTAATTATAACGAGAAATGAGGTGTAATGAATTTCGATTTATAAAATTAATAAAAATTAATGAGTTTTATACGTTTGTTTTATTACTGTCCTTTTAATTGAAACGGTTTAAACCGAAAAGGCGAAGGAACATAATCGATGCCCTTTGTTTATATGGCAACAATGCGAGTCGTAAACGTTTACCTTTGTGCAACCCCTCGGGGCTGAGCTTGTAAGCTCATTTTATTGTCTTCAATATTCCCAGATTACCCTATAATCTCTCATAACGGTAACAGTTTATTCCGCATGGCAACATCGCCTTTGTTCCGTCACTCGAGCCCGCCAAAACGAAATAATAACATGACTTACTTTGTTGCAAAATATCCTAACACGGATGACCTATTCGATATATTTTGGACCTTAAAATAATGTAAATTACAGTTTCTTTTGTAATGCAGTGAAATATCACAATTTTAATAGATATTGTGATAGAACAAAGGCGGGCAACTCTGCACGTGCGTTACGGGTAATGAAATGGACAGGTGAGGGTGATATTGCAAACTATTGCCTCTTGATGAAATACTTGTGTCGGATGACGACTAATGTTACGGGATTTGTGTCAGGAGTGACGTCATTAGTCACGGACGTCTTGTACTTGTTATTGGAAAAAAGGGATTTTTGCTTAATAAATTAATTGGACAAAATCTGTTATTTGTTTATAGTAAATTCATCAATGCTTTACACCTACATAGTATACTCTATAGCTTGTCAACCTTTGATTTTTCTAATTAAACAGAATAAAAAAGTGTTCTCTTCATTTCATCTTGAATCTTGATACCAAATTGAGTTACTGATATTAGAAAAAGTTTTAATGTACCTTTAAACTTACACTTTCCAGTCACATTTTGAATCAAAACATTATCTAAAATAATGGTTCATCATCATCACAACCCTTCGATAGGCCCACTGCTGAGGCGGGTCTTCCTCCACAGAATAGGGAGGGGGATAGACCATAGTCCACTACTCTGGCCCAGTGCGGGTTGGCAGACTTCACACAGCTTTGAGAACTTTAGTGAACTCTCCTGCGTGCAGGTTTCCTCACGATGTGTTCCTTCACCGTTATAGTAAGTGATATTTAATTTCTTAAAACACACATAACTCAGAAAAGTCAGAGGTGTGAGTGCCAGATCGAACTCGGACCTCCCGAGTAAGATATAAAGACTGGGATGTCGTTGTTTCTTTTCTTTCTGTTGAGGTTCCTTAATTTTTCGTGTATTAAAATAAAAGCTAAGTT
Organism: Neptis clinioides; assembly: GCA_027564055.1. NCBI lineage: Eukaryota > Metazoa > Arthropoda > Insecta > Lepidoptera > Nymphalidae > Neptis > Neptis clinioides. Next base: position 158,909 of record JAOPUB010000021.1, read on the forward strand.
GATTATGTTCATCCATCGCTTTGTTATAGGGTCAAAAAACAAACAATAAGGGACACTTATACAATCTTTTAACCTTCAGATAAAGATAACCTCAATCCTTTCTTAGGGTCTAGTCTACCTATGTGATAAGTTTCATCAAAATAGCGGAACAGATAAACCGATAGTTACTTATGTGTGATAGATTATTTTTTTTATTATATTATTTAAATTAAGTATTAAGGAAAAATTCATATTATAAATGAGGATACCTAAAAATTAGATGACGAATGACAATAATGTTTTGAAAGAAGAAAAAATGACGTACAATGATTGGCGACGTAAAGACGAAGAGACTTTATTTTTCCACTTTTCGATCAATAATAAATAATAATAATAATAAGCTTATATTTGTTTCGTAACCTAGCAACAGAGCTCTTGCTAATATCAGCTGGCGCAGAATATCAAGTTTCCAAATTCGCTAACGTGTAGAGAAGTGAATGTCGCTAATTTAGCAACCCGGAAATATCGCATCAATACTGGAGTTTCTGACCCCAATTCTCGGGAGGGTTATTCTCCCTTTATTAGATTTAATTATAATATTAAGCGACAAGGAGAACTATAAATATTAGAACATTCTAGGTTTTCTTCTACTCCTTTGACATCTACACCGATTGCAATTGGAATGTCCGTTTGTAATATTGAAATAACACTCTTTACTAAGTACCGACACGGAACGTAATATACCAAAACAATTTATTATTTGTCTGCCTGTTCATCTGTTCATCATCTATCCTTCTATTTGTTCCGGCTAATTTTTGAAACGGTTAGATCGATTTGAACGGGAGTTTCACGACCAGATAGCTAATGTCATAAGCAGTTTAGCGATCACCACATAACTTTACGTTTGAGAAAAAATAGTGGAGGAATATTGCGCATTCTGAGTTTATTGTCCGACTG
>JAOPUB010000021.1:188838-203494 GCA_027564055.1 Neptis clinioides
TTTTCAAATCGAACGAGTAATTACTGAGATTAGCGCGTTCAAACAAACAAACTCTTCAGCTTTGTAATATTAGTATATAGGATAATAGCTTTGTAGTCGATTCTCTTTTCCGACTAATTCCGACTACGATACAGACGGATAGTAAACCTGTAGTGTATAGTGTAGTGTGACTTATATCTAGTGAGTAGTGACGCAACACGTCGCTGGCATGCGCGTGCGCAGAACTGGTTTGATCACTACATAGTACATACCTCATAGTTTTATATTTATATATAAATTCTTTATAACATATTGATTTGATTTCGAATTATGAGTTGTTGTTGTAATAGATAATAATAAGAAGAAAGAAGAAAGTGAATAAAAGAAAGGAGAAAGGTAAAAGCAAAGATATTTCATGTTTAAATATTTATAAAAGGGATATAAATGTAAACAAATACATAGACGATCCGGATATAAATAAATAAAAATGGGATCCAAGGGTAAATAAATACAAAAGATATTCAGGAGTAAATAAATACAAAACGGATCCAAGGGTAAATAAAATCAAAGGATATTCAAGAATAAATAAATAAATACCAATGTAATCCAAGGATAAATAATATTAAAATAAACCAAATTTAAATAAATACATAGACGATCCAAGTCTAAATAAATATAACAGTGACAAATGCAAACGAATACAAAAAAGATCAAAGGGTAAATAGATACAAAAGGAATTCAAGGGTAAAAAAATACAAAACAGATCCAAGGATAAATGTATACAAAAGAGATCCAAAGTTAAATACATACAAAAGGAATCCAAGGGTAAATAAATACAAAACAGATCCAAGGGTAAATACATACAAAAGGAATCCAAGGGTAAAAAAATACCAAAGAGATCCAAGAGTATATTATATAAATATAAAAGGAATATACGGATAAATAAATTCAAAAGGGATCCAAGAGTAAATAAATACAAAAGAGATCCTAAAATAAATTCGTTCAAAAAGGATTCAAAAATATTTTTTTAAAAATACGAAGTTTAACCTACAAATGGGAATTCTATTACGATCTGTTTATTTAATTTTGAGATATTTTCAAAATTTAAGGTCGTGCCTCCATCACACGCTCAGCAAAGCGTTTACTTATTAAATTGATATTTATTTTTGCATTTATTTCAGTGACGATCGACAAAAGGTAAAATTGCACTAGCAGTAAAATGGGCCAGCGCGCCGCCCGCCGCCTCGCATCGCCGACACTTGTCATTTTCAGAATGTTTTTACGATGCATTTCGAAATTCTATTATAGCTTACCACTTTCATGAGCAAAATATATTTAAAAGAAGAGAATTTATGACATCTGTATGTTTTAATGATGTCTACTGTATTTATATTTTGTCAAATTATTTGGACATTTCTTTATTTTCAGATCTCATTATCTTCATAGCACAGCATCTGCTTTGATTGGTAAGTCATTTTAATATTATATGTACCCGTGTATTATTTTTTTATATATGTTATAAAAGAACCTGACTTGAAAGATATCTACCATTTATTTAAAATTGTCTAGCTTTCAAAACTAAGTAATCGGCTCCTTAATATTTTTATTTATAAAATAATCAGAAACTAAAACTGTTTCTTTATAGGAATTGCCTCACTTTTTTTGAAATAAGGAACGTGGAAGTTGCTTTTAAGAATACTGCTACGTAGATGATTGGTTAAGAAAACTGAAGTACATCGAGAATATTATCAAGTATCAATTGCTAATAAAATAATGTTATTTTTATACCAGTAAAAGCGCACGAATTCACGTATACATTCATAAATTTCCATCGGTGTTGGATCACTGTGATAGAGGATTTATATGTAGCGAGAGTAATGAATAATAATGACACGTTTCCAGCATTCCTTCATTGCGCTATTAAGTTTATATTCAAGTAGGAAATGGAATTGTTTTTAATTTCATTCCTTAACTGATCAATTATTATAGTCATATTGTACGCGTCTAAATTTGAGACTTTTAACAAAGGTGCGGTCAAAAAATTACAGATGCTCATTATTTCTTGTAATATATTTATGTAAAAATTATTCTAAAACTCCGTTATTCTAAAACTTCTGTAAGAGTTAATCTAATCTTGTATTCACACATTTTCGGAATATAATTTACATCTGTGCTTTATTAAGTACACACCAACCAATGTCGCAGTAACACAATATTATGGTAGGTTTTCAGTTTTTTAACATTTATTGTCAAAAGTTTGTGGAAAAAAAACACATAATGTGCGGTTCTGTAAAGACGACGTATGAAATTTTAATAAAAAGTTACATAATAAGTTTGTAACATAAAATATTTTCTTTTTTTTGATGTTTTATACCTACATTTTCATTCTTATGAGTGAGAGAGATAAAAAATTACTAGTTTTGTAACATTTTTGTTTTTGCAACTTATGGACATGCGTATATTGTTTATTTTTTCAATGATTCTAGTTGCCCCATTAGTATGTGTATAACCTTTTGTTCCTAGTTACGTCAGAGTCGTCTGTATATAGAACGTTATATATTACGTTATAAAAAATTTAGTAAATGTTACGTAGGTAATATAACACCGACAGATCATAAGTTATCTATGTATACTAAAACAATTTTAATATAATAAAGTAACTTGTAGTGTAACTAAACTTATATACATGGAGTCGCGCGACTGAAGTGCATTACATATTTAATAACATGCATAACTGATGTATCGATTCGTCTCGATTCGCGTGCATTAAACATCCCCCAGCTTCATTATTGCACCACAGAGCTGAGGTTTAACAGTTTAAATACCAACACGGAACTAATTTTAAAATTAATTAATATTGAGAAAGTTACAAATTGTTGAAATATAAACTTAGCTGAAACGTATTTAATACGGTAGTCGCGACTAATACTTGTAAAGAAAAAATTAAATCAAGAGTTATTAGTTGTTGCGAATATATATAGGTATAAAAAAAATTTGTAGTACATTTTGTAGTATTAAGTAATAGTACCCGAGGCATTCCTAACTTCAGAACTCCGTCATTTATGGACCGAATTGAAAATTTCCTTTTGCATTGGATAGGATATGGTTACAGATTGGTACCATTTTTTTCTGACATTGGGATCCTGGAGGAATCGAGGAAACTTTTTAAAAGTTATATAAAAACGTACAGTGATTTCGATATTTTCAGAAGGGTTTAGGCATTTGCATTTAGAATTTTTCATTTGGTGAAGTGGAAGAGACCAGGAAACCCACAAATAGCCATATATGGAACTACTTCTAAATTATGTTTATCTTTAAATTTTTAGTGCATTTTCTAGAGACGGAAGTCCGTTCATTTTTTTGTTAAAAATATTTTATTTTATTTTAAATTTATTTTATATTAGGTATTTTACAAAATAATCATGTCTAAAATAGTGCAGTTTAGTATGGCGGTGACAGGCGTCTTCCTCCATCACGTGACTTTTAAATTGAATTTCTTAGATTATATTATGCATGCAGAGGAAAATAATATGTATTCCTGCACCTAGGTCAAAGGACATTATTATTATATATGCTGTATAGCATACTTTTCAATTCTATTATTCCTACTTATTTGTGTGCAAGATTTTGAGTTAGCAAGTCACGTCAGATACAATCTCAGCTCAAATATTGTTATAAACACAAACCATAGCTACAAGTAACACTTAACTAGAATTGCGAATAACCACCTTCCAATGCCTGTTATTCTAAGTATGGCCAGATATGCAGAGAACCAGTTGATATAGTGTTAGATTTCTGGGTCAAAAACACCTAGTAGTCCTAATGGAAAGTTGTTGTAACTTAACCTTTGCGTATTTAGGATTCCGATTGCTTGTTTCTATTCTTTCCCATGGGTTTCTACTTTTAATGTATATATTAGTTTGAGGGGCGTTCTGTGCTTATTTTAGTAGATTGAATTAAAATAATTATATATCTTAAATAATTATAATAGCTTCTTGGCATTAAATATGTTTTAATTTAATTTGAAATATTTAATGAATAAAATGATAGTCAAAACAAAGTTGTGAACACTCTCTGATAAAGGTACATTGTAAATTTAATATACTTGGTAAATTTTCTTTAATTTTATATATTTCAAATTTCTTAATTTTTTCTTCTATTATATGTTGTTCCTGTCAATAATATAAACAAGCCAGGCCCAGCCGTTCACGTCCTGTCACGTCCTAGGAGGATTTTATATAGATATATTAATTTGTTAATAGATAATCAAGCTGTTTTGTTAATTGGTAATCAAGTGTAGATAATCAAAGCTGTAATTGATGTGATGAATGTATCTTTAGTTTTATTTATTACAAATAAATCAAATTTTATATTAAAAATAAATGTTTTTGCGCTTTTATATTGTATGCCATTAGAATTTTATCTTAAAAACACCTTTCAATTCTGAATAAATGCTTAACAGCTAGGTATGCTATATACGGTACAATCTACATACGGTTGAATGTAACACTTTACACGTTTTTTACTGTATTTCTCACTATTACATATAACACAACATTATTGTAATACCTCTATTGTGAGAAGTAGTTAACAGTTATTTTAACGGAACACTTATTGATATACCAATAAAGATATTATAAGGACAATGAATTGAATTAAAAACTGCATCCATATCATTGTTGATAGTTTATCTGCAGACAGGACAAATCGCATCATCTTTTTATCTATTTAGTTATCATTGACATAATAGTAATTTTTGTATTATTTGTTTGTTTTTCCAATTTTTTATTTCTTTTATGTTAAATAAAGTTCTATTAAGCTAAAATAATGAATTCAAAACGATTATTATCAAAAATTTTAAATTGATAACTTCAATGCTTTTCTTTATATATTATGTATCAATAACCTGATTTTTTAACGTCTGATTTAATGAAGAGTAACTATATTATTTGACGTACGATTATTTAGTCTACATTTAAAAATATAGTTGTAATGTTGTTCAAATTTCTTATCTAATAGGATCAGGATATATCCTGTCATCGTATATGCCAATCAGAAACTACTGATTAGCCTTATCAGAACAGTTATCTATTTCGGTTACAGTTATTCGCATGAAATAATAATTGTCGTTTTGTTTTATTAGATTTCGTTAGATGAAATTTAAAAATTCTATTACATCCAAAAAATATTGTTTCAGTTTTAGTTTGATTTTATAAGTAACTTCATACTCGTTTCATAGTTAATTCCCACGGCAGCAAAATGCAGGAAGCGAAACGTTATACTGTTCTTTTACCAACAGTCATTGAAACGTTTCCGGATGTGACCGTTCATTTTGCATAAATGCGATCAATTTGGTAATGGCTTCATTAACTTACAAGGCACAGACGGTTTACCTCCATAAACGAATAATAACATAGCGATTTATGCGATCTATATACACAACTTCATCTATCTTTGTTGATCACAAATTTTCGAAATCATGCTTGATAAAACAAATACAGAGATAGCCACCGTTGTCTTGATCATTATTTGGTTTAAAAATCGCCAATGCAAGCTACGCATCAAGAGCTGTGGTGGCCCACTATTTCGAGTCTGTTTGATTCCATGCGACTACCGACCAACCAATTTCCGCTGGAAACAGCGTAAGAGACCTAATCCTATCCTAATCTTGCACACTCCTGCTTGCCTGCCTACCTAAATACGTATTATTACACTGACTTTACAAATAACGAATCCAGTTTTGTTGGTCATAAGTAACCAATTTTTGTTTCGAATATTATGCCTAGATGCCTAGATGGGCATATTGGCATACATGGATAAGTCTGTAATTGTTTATGCATAAACTTAATAAACTGAGGGATTTTTTAACAAAACGAGGTTCATCGTAAAACTGTTTCAAACTTAACAACAACTTATTTACGAGTCGATCAAGTGGCACTTGCATACAAAAAAATTTAAAACTAGAGCGTCGCATAAAATGGAAGTTTAATTTTAAACGTGATTGTCGGTAAACGATGTTAAAATAATGCTGAATGGATTTGAACGCTAGTTCATTCAAGCTGTACTGCTTGAAAGGAAATAAATTACTTAAAGAAGCTATAGGATGATATATGTTTTTACCGTCGAGGAATGTAAAATTATATCGTGGAACGTGACAGTAGGTGTCGATTTGATAGTCTCAGTATCATCGACGACTCATGTTCGATGTCATCTGATACACGTTCCGATTGGCTGCTGTCACGGGACGAGCCGGTCGCACCCCATTCCAATATACTCTGCTATCTTGAAACAACTCGTCAATATCTGCAAATGCAAGCTCGTTTTCTTCGGCTCTTAGCGAGCCTTTGACGTAAGATTTGTTTATTTTATGTCTGAAACGCGTGTGCTATATAAGATCATGTTTAACGTTGTGTTCTATGCTACTAAATGATATAAAGTTCACAAATAACTTTATCTTTATGATATTCTTCATTTAATATATTTAAATGATGTTTCTGTTAAAAAGAATATTATTGATATTAAATTTTAGAATAATTCTTCAATTATACATTTGAAATATCTCCTTCTAATTGCCTTTGTCATTTAAAGCGTTTAAGTAGTAGCTCTATAAATTGGAGGTTTATCTCGAACGGGTTTCATTTTAGGTGGGTTGTACGAGATATGACGTTCATTAAAGTGCTCTGCGATCTCACAGCGAATAAGCTAGGCAAGTGGTTGCCGAGTGAATGGTCCTCGAATTGTTTGCTAATTACTGACTGCAGTTAAGCTCAAGCAATTTCCATCTTCTAAGGAACTGATTGCAGGAGTAGGTGTTTTATTGCAGTCTACTTCTTTTATAATATACTACAATCGTTCCAAATTTATCAATTTCAGCACAGTGCAATTAATATATTTACAAATGTCATCACTTGTGTATTTCTAAAGTACAGATATTGTATATTACTTATTTTGGTATATAAATTGAACACATTGTGTATTACTGAAGACGATTCGATACCTAATAAAAGTGTTATAACATGAAAAATTTTGTATTTTTATGCGTCATGTTCACTCATAAAGTAAGAAAAATATTGTTCGCGAGCGTTTGTAATGAACATCGTCGGTTTATTATTTCTGGCCAAAGAATCCTCGCTCATTTCGCGTCGTCGTTAATGAAATTTGAGAAGCTCAGGTTGAGTAGCGCTTTTATACGGCGATTTGTTTATAAAATTACATTTTTGTTTTACAAGTAAATGCTGCCGCATTTGCGAATTTTCGTATCAGCGTGGTCGTGCGGACAGGAGCGGAGGCGGAAAGATCTGTTGTCCTGTTTCAGGAGCATCGATTGGCGTTGATGGTAGTGAGTAGGGTAAAATGAGCCTTCCGTGTTCGTAGTTTAGGGGTAGTATTTGTTTTTCGGGACGTGGAGTTATGCCGTAAAGTTTTGGGTGCGGGCGGGCTCCACGCGGCCGGCCGGTACCCGCAGTGCCGTGCCGGTCGCCGGCTTTTACGCCCGCGTCACCGCAACCCTATCCAAATACGCCAGCATTTTGTTCGATAACATGCGACGCGTTGCGGTAGGTTTACGAAAACTAGTATCGCGGAGAGTGTGATTTTTTTACGAAATATAAATAAAATTGTGTACGTGTTTTGTAATTGATATCTCAGTGCGTTTATTCTAATGTGATGACGGCAAAAATAATTACGTTCTGGTTTTGATAGGTAAAGTTTGTGAATTAGGTACACAATTAAAATTAAACGCTGAAATGGCTTGTATTTCTACAATTCAGTAGGTTTGTTAGATAACTAGTTAATATAGCATATTAATAATTACTAGGTTTATATCAACGATTCCTGGGTGAAATAATAATTAATATTTTTAGTAATAAACCATTTTTTACACAAATGTTAAAATTCCTCATATGACTAAAAAGAAAATTAGATTCCTTTGTTAGAACATTTGAAACTTTATAATAGTCGCATTGAAATTAATTTTTCTATTTTATAAACAACTAGCCCGCGGCCTTGCCCTCGTACTTTTTTGTTATATTATGGCTAAATTATACGAATTCTTTACAAATTGTAGCCTATATGTAGTTATTTTGATGTATAAGCTACTATATTACTCTATCAAAATCTGTTCTGTAGTTTTAGCGTGAAAGAGTGACCAACATCCATCCAATCAGTAGTGATTTTGAAACAAACGGACACAATTGTAAAATTAATTACTTCCTTAAAATGGGGTGAAGAAAAACCAATTAATTTTCGACTGTGATCCTTGAGTTTAATTCGTTACCGATAATTGTTATCTGATCTAACTCGAAATTGTATTGCCGGCTATTTTCTTGATTAATTGGTTATTTGACGAAGGATCTCCGTTAGTGACACTTCGCGGAACTCGATCTCGAAGTTTTTGAATACGATGTCTGTAGAAATATTAAACTGACTTGGATGATGTATGATACCCGTGAAATAATTTTAAGCAATCCATATTTCATATGTATTATGTTATAATATTTTTATCACATCTTGTTAGTTTGATACAAAATCGTGGTTCTTATTTTTAACAATGTCTATAGGTATTTTATCAGTTTTTACGCCACACTTATTGATCGTACCCAAAGTGTCGTTTGCGGGAGGGCTATTTAGGCTGTTTATCTGATATCGCAAATGACCTATCTCGCCGAGGGCAAAAAACGTAACATTAATATCCGCCTACACGAAAAGGTCGCTCTTGAATTTTGTATCAGGTTCGAAGCTTTGCGCAGAAAAGATAATCATCTTAATCTTGCTTAAAATCCGTATTTATGATTTTTATTGGTATCGTAACTAAACTAAAGTAAGGATTCTAATCTTTATTAATATTAACAGTGAGCTAAATAGTCAATAAATAATCCATAAATTTTAATGCATCTAATAACTAGATGCTACTAAATATTGAAATAACTATTGATTTTTTATTACAATTGTATTTGTTTTCTTGATGTTTTGATGTTGATCAGGTTTATTTTTAAATTGAATTATATTTTCCTTCCCTGATCGAATTAATTTATCCCACATATTCCCACGTCATGTAAATTGATGTGTCATGCTCATGTAGTATCTCGATTTTGTCATACTGGCCGGCTCCTAAATATAGAATTGAAATATTATTCCTATAACAATATGTTGATTGCAATAAACCTTATTACATTTTACTATTAATATGTTTATCTTTTTGGTTCTAAATTTGTTAATATTTCTAGAGTTATATTTTTATATTCGTTAATAGATCAAAATAATATATATAATCGCTTTATGTTTATCGCGAACAGTGTTTTCAACAATTAAACTAATCAATTAAGATATATTTAGTTTCCTTTTGCTTAGAATTGCTGTTAGAATTATAGCACTATAATAAAGAAAACTGTCTTTATTATAGTGCTATAATTCTAACAGCTAAAATTGGAAGATTTTGAGCATAAGAATACTTCAAAGGATAAAATTGCACTTACTCTCCACTCTTCCTGAGTAAATCATATTTGTTTTGCTATAATTCTCGTGGTATATTTAGAATTTAACTTTGAGTTTTTATCTCTATTTAAGCTCGGGACATTTTTAAGCGTTGATTGTGAGTCCGTAGCATTAACTAAGTCAACAACAGTATTTACAAGTTTGTATCCTCGAGGATTGAGTACATATACATTTTGTTACTTTGATGATACAAGCTTAACATTTAATAAAAATTACTTTGTAAGCACTTAAAATACAGTAAGCTTATTCTGAAACATCTATTTGAATTTAAATGAGTTGATGGCATGTTCGTTGCTATCTTAACCCCTGCTGGGGAGCGATGAACTTTGGTATTGACGTTACTCTGTTTTAAAGTTCTTACAGATACCTAGATCTTGGGTTTTTTTACACATGCTACACTATCTGGAGAATTCTATGATTTCCTATAAAAGATTCTTACTAGATAAAGCATTAGTTAATACGCCTTATCTTCGCTCTACTGAAGTATTTTGGATATCAAGAATATCTTCTATTTAAGTTATATTTTTATGTAGATTTAGTTTATAAACTGAAGCTCTGTGTTATTAAATTTAACTACGTACAGTCAACTACTTTTTATACAGAGCAGTGGAGTAGGCGAATATTATTATTAGCAATTGTTTCGATGAATCATTCATGATTAGGCCGTCTTGGCAGTTGCTTTGTATTATAGGGTTGTCTGTCTGCTCAATTTTAATACATATTGGATAGTATCAAAGACATTCTAATAAATTAACTTTAACCAATCCAGAGATATGTGGTGTTTTCTTTTGCTTGTAAGATGTTAGAATAAGGTGAGTAGTTATATATAAATTTACCTCGTAATTTAAATTAATGATACTAATCTATGGTTATTGTTGTATGAATCAATTTAATTTCAACGAATTATTATTGCGTCGAAACTATGCTTGTAAAATTAAAAAAAACGTTTTACTCGTATCTCGAGGTTTAATATCTTCAAATCATGACCACTCTTAAGGTGCTAAATGATGTCCCTAGGATTTATTTGTATTGTAAATTTATTGGATTATAATTGGTGATATCCATTTATAGACTTTATAATTTTTTCTGTCATTGAAGTGTTAAAAAACCGTCTTTGATAACTCGCGCTTAAACTTTCCTTAGAAAACGTTCCATTGTCATTATAATGTTGGAAATAAAATTGGCAGTGAATGATTCAAATGTAATATTTTTTTCAATTACACAACTACAGCATGAAACCACCTGATGGTGTTAATTATATATATGAGAAATCACTTGGACTTTCTCTCGTACAAGCGGAGTCGAGCAAGTAGGCATTTCACAGGTTAACACGTTTTACACAAGCTAATTAATTGTGTCTTACAATTTGTAGTTATTTATTGATGTTGTGCATTACTAATACTATTTTATCACCAATATGTATTAATTTATAATTGTAACTGTTTGGCATATATATGTCACACATCATGATTTTTTTTGTGTTAACAGATATTTTGGTTTCCTCATAAAAGGGACTCTAAAAAGATCACTTCGGATCTTTATCTGTTAAAAGAGTTTTATGGTGGCAAAGTTAAGATTGTTCCACAATTTGTAGGTAACTCGTATTTTGTCCCATAATTTTTTTAAATTAATTATTTATCTCCTTATTTTTCCTAAAAGTATCAGTATGACTTAGATTAACCAGACCTACTAAACCTGCGATGATCTCATAATGCCACTTCATTATCAATTCAGAAAAAGATACCACGAAAAGTATACTGAAGTATTAATTGAGCTTACGAACTTAATGCTAATAAGAATTAAGAATATTTTATATAAATAAGAATACTTTTTATTTTTTTTTTTCATTATTTATTTATGTAAATTTGTTAAGTAGAATAAAATTAGATTGTTTTTTTTGATACATCCAATAATTTATTACTACTTAACTTTTAATTAGAAAAGAAGACCTAGAAATAGAAAGATTTTTTTGAATTAATAAGTTGTAATAAAGTTGCGGTGTACAATGCTATTGACCGAGGTGATGGGATGTTATCGAGCGCGGGCTATCGTAAACAGTTGCGCCGGCGCATGCAGATGATTGTGTAAAAATAGACCGGCCGCTTCTTTTTTTCAAAGATTAATCATACTTTTTTATAGAAACTAATCTTGTATTCATTGTCAGACTTGTTGTTCCTGCACGCATAATGTGTATTGTATGTGTTCTTCGTTTTTAAACGTAATTATAAGTAACGATGAGCTTTTTATGTGTATATTTTACACGGTGTGAGCAAACATTTCATAAATAAACAAATAGGTACTTACGGTTTAGGCTAATGGCGTATCCGCTTATCTGAATTATACTTGAAACTCAGATTTTTGTTTTAAATTCTTAAAAACATCCTATTAAGGTTATTCACAATTTTAATTATAAAGTTAGAAAATATTTTTGACTTCTAAAATTCCTGTAGGCTTACTTTATTAGTTGTTTGTATTATTCAGGCAACGCTTAATACAAAGAGTAATAGTATGTATATCTAATTGATTAAATTTCATCTATCTCTTCCAGGCAACCCTCAAAGAGAGGAATTGCTGCAAATAAACGGGCTAGTGCTTGATAATTTAAGAAGTGTATTATGGTAATATGGGTAGGTACTTAAATATTTTAAAATACATATACTACATATACTTTGTACATACATGCATACATTATATTAAATTATATATTATATGAGTAGTAAGTTGTATTATTTGGGAAAAAAAATGTTATAAAACTTAAATTTAGCTCATGTTTTGGACATTAATTTATATTAAAGATAAAAAAGCTTAGATTATATTGTTTTTCTTGAATTCAACTCCTTAGTCTTCTAGAATTAGATATTGTCAGTTATGTATCCAGGTAACATCACTCAATCCAACATGAATTATAATTTGTTCTGGGATAAAAAGTATTTTATATGTTACTTCAAGTTATTAGCTATCAGTATACCAAATTTAATTCAAATCGTTAACGTAATGTGTGTAAAAAAAAATTAAATTGTAAAACATTATTATTTTTCATTGTTTCAACTAGCTTACCTGCATGCCTTCATTCGCGTTATGCTTCGCTCCTATGGATAGTAGCATAATGTTATATAGCCTATAGCCTTCGTTGATAAATGGACAATCTAAGATAAAAATAATTTTTCAATTCGGACCAGTAGTTCCTGAGATTAGCGCGTTCAAACAGACAAACCCTTCAGCTTTATAATATTATTTTTTTTCTTTTAGAGAATAAACTTTTTGATTTTTTAATTGATTTCTAATCCATTATAGCGAATAGTGTATTATACCTTTATAGAAGAATCAATAAAAAAATATAATAAAAGCTATACAGTTAACGTTACTACAAGTAACAGTCGACTAGGCAACGTAAAAAAACATTGGACCGTTTGTTCGATAAAGCCGCGCATATTTCTAAAGATTAAACGCAGTCGTGGGTGGAAAATATTATATTTCTTATTTGCTAAGTATTATTCGGCTAACACCCTTTATACTTAGTTAAATGTATTTTCAAAGTTTATAGACTTAAGCTGGTAACGGTATTTTTGTTTGTGTTTATCAAGTTTCGTGGATTGATCAAGTTATTCAAAATTCGGTATTGCCACTGACGGAATAGAAAAAAAAATATTTCTAACAAAAATTTTGAAGTTAACGTTAAGTCTCAAGAGCTTAAAGGTTATTTGACTAGTAAAGGTAACAGAAAAATTAAATTAGCACAAGAAAGATCACGTATAGTTGATATAATGTCTAATAGAACATATAATGATATACTATGTGAGACATCTGAACTAATAGTTGAAGCAACACAAGCAGATGAAGCAGTATTTGAAGCAGGTACTGCTGAAAAATCAACATTTCAACCTTTACTATCTGAATTAAGAGTAAGATACACAGCGCTACTTACTAGATTAGACAATGTGTATGATCAGTTACTACAACCTCAAAAACGATTGATTGTTAAACGTTTGTTAGAAGCTTGTTTAGGAAGACTTTTGGAAATAAAACATGATTTGGTAGAACTTAATCTTTCAGACTTTACTTACGATGATGATGAGGTAATTAAAAATAGTGACATTTCTAATTCTATCTCAAACGCCATAGTTATCTCTAAAACATAAATTTTAGTGATTTATCGAGGAGAAAGTATTTTAATTAATTATTTATTATTACGAGGCTCCATCATTCTTTTATATTATAGGCCTACTCCATTAAGATATAATAAATAACATAATCTATGTCTGCCAATCTGCGTCTGCAGATTTCATAGATTTAGATTTTTATACTTTTTTTTTTTAATTTAATGATTCAATTAAAAAAATTAGAAGTGTATATTTAGTAAGTTTTAAAAGTCATCAATACTAGAATGATATAACGCTAAAGAGTTTGTATGTTTGTTAGAACGCGCTTTTTATGTTGGATAGTCCATTTATCAAGGAAGGCTATAAAACATTAAGTTACGACCCATAGGAGCGGAGAAACACGAAAATGAAGTCGCGCGAGTAGAAAATAAAAATTCGAGTGCTGAATAACTCCAAAGTAATATTTATTTAGAAAAAAAAATATATTTTTTTTAAATATTACTTTTAAGGATTTAGAAACAGCAGAAACTTAATATTACAAAAGTTAGTTTGGTTATTACTGTAATTGTAACTCTGTGGGTTTGTTACGTTTTAACGTCTAAACTGTGATACCTACTTAAATGAATTTTAGTATAGATAAAGATGAAACTATGAAGAAATATATAAGCTACTTTTTGTTGGGAAAATTAAATTAGAAAGTGGTAGTTTAGATGATGAAAGAAAACAAAGTACAGTCACAAAGTCACTTCCCGCTGTCTGTGACTATGTACGCTTAGATTTTTAAAATGACTTAACGGATCTAGATGCGGTTTATTTTAATAGATAGAGTGATTCAAGAGGATTTTATATGCATAATATTGCACGTATTATTATATATTATAGTAGAGAAAACGAGCAAAACTCAATAGTAGTGTATAAGAAATTTACTTCCCGCTGTCTGTACGTTTAAATCTCTTATACTAAGCAACAGATTTTGATGTAGTTTTCACTAATAGATAGAGTGATTCAAGAGGAAGGTTTATATGTATAACACTGCTTGAATTATTACATATTATAGCAGAGAAACCGAGAGATACTGGTGCGGG
>JAOPUB010000021.1:203594-221106 GCA_027564055.1 Neptis clinioides
ATACAGAAAATCTAAAATATTTAAGACAATATTAAGCTTGAGTAGAAAATCTAACAATATTTAATACTATCCGATATCTTACTCGTATGTAATTCTCGTTCTTCCTTTTTTTCAAAAGCATTAGACAAAAAATTTAAGAAAAATGCATATTAATGTGGATGATGAAGAATATTTCTCACTTGAATAAAGAATAAGAGCGCAACATAAAACAACTTAACTCACTCTTATCGTTTAATTTTTGAATAATTGGCCGAATTGCTTTTTAATAAAATCCTCGTACGATTTAAAAACTCGGATTGTGGAAATCAACAAAATCATCTGAATTCAATACAGTCTTTATCCTACTTTAATTATCGTTACGTGTAGTCATTATATTTGCAATTATTAACATTTAAATAACAACAAATTATTGCTGTAATTTAAATATTCTAAGTGCAAATACATTTCATCGTATT
Organism: Neptis clinioides; assembly: GCA_027564055.1. Lineage (NCBI taxonomy): Eukaryota > Metazoa > Arthropoda > Insecta > Lepidoptera > Nymphalidae > Neptis > Neptis clinioides. The sequence continues at coordinate 204,050 of JAOPUB010000021.1, forward strand.
TTGGTTATAAACTAAGTTAAAAGCTGTAAAATTTTTCTACGAGTAAGTTAGGTCAATATGGTAAAATAAGCCGCAAATTGGATTACAGGTGTAAGTGCAATGCAAAAGAACCTCAAGATTAGATAGAATTCTCTGTGTACGCTTTTAGGTCAAGTATTGTCGCTGAGCTTTGCATCATACAAATGTTTGGCACTTGTGTTTGCTGATTCTACACAATTTTATAGCGTTACTAGCTCTTCACTTATTTACATTCTCTTATTTACATCTCTATCAATCTAGCTAGAACAAAAAAGTAAAACAGATGTTTTCTTAGTGGGAATAATTAGTGCAAATGACTCTCATAATCTTAAAGAAATAATCTAATTTTATTTGTTTAAGACAATGTAGATCTTCTAACATCGCTAATATATGTTATTTTCAAATTAAACTGTTGTATAGTTTATTATTACGTGTTTCTTAAGTTGTTATATTTTTTTGCATTAAAAATTGCAAAAAAACGTAAGTATATATAATTGGAACAACCCATGCAACCCACCCAGTAAAGCTAAGCTAAATTTAAATGTTGTATGTACAGTTGTGTAACAAACTTAAATGTTTTTGAATTAAAATTCATCAAGTAAGAAAGCAATTACTTGTTTGAAATGAGCGGTGAGCAAATATATGAACCTTTCATACAAGCGTCCTGCATTGCGCCAAATTCGTATTTGTTTTGTGCTATTTGTTCTTCAAATTGGAGCAGCAATAACGTAAACCAACCGGCAAGTAACAAATTAAAATTTTCATCACGATCTAAATTTATTCGTCTACAAAGTTTTTAAAAATACAACTATTTTTACCATCTGCCCATCGATACAGCGCTGTAACGTTTCAGTTAAAGCTTTTTGCAGCTACTAGATTCAGAAATATTAAATACAAATAACATTTTCGATCAAAACGCTAAACCTGTGTCTATATCTATTACCGCGAGGATAGAAGGAGGTACACATCACTATTACACAAGTTTTGGAAATCGTGTAGATAACTGACTCTATAGATTCAACCACAAATTATCGTGAAGAGATTGAAGTTGAAACATAAATAAGTTTATTAAGTTACATAACCGAGCACTGGGCACATGGAGAAGTGTTCCAACGCCCAGGCGGCTCTCACTGCGACTGACTCCGACACCGCGGCACGCGTCGTCGAAGGGTGGTTGCGATCGTCGAACTTCGTTACTGTTCGTAGCGAAACGATCGGGTGTGCTCGGGCGGGCTCGTAGCAAGCGCGCCTGCGGGCGGGCAGCGCGGCGCCGCGGCGTCCGTGTGCTCGTATGCCCTGCGTTACCATCTTCCAAATACGAGTACACCAAGTTGCGCCGCGCGCCGACTAAGCCATTTGTTAAATTTTGTTAAACCGTTTATATAATTTATTTTAAATGCAAAACTTCTCGCCGTTGTTATATTGAAACTATTAATGAAATCAGTCTTAAATTATTGTTTTTAGGATTTAAATATTATTTTAAAAATTATTATTTTAATTATACATACGCATTAATTAAAGTAGTAAAGTTAATCTAAGATAAAATATTAAAAATATTATGTTTAAAGTCAGTCACAATGCTTGTAACAAATCTCTGCAGAAACGGCTTAATAGATTTTCATAAAAGTCTTTGTGTATAATAGATAGTTCTGACAATAGAACATAAAATCTCTTCAAGTAATAAGGATGGTATATCTCAAAATAATTTGTTTTATTTTTTTATGATTTGACATTTAAAACGACATATAATCCTTAATATGCCCACCACTCACACAAACCCCCATTTTCTAAGAGCAATTTCTTTGACTGGTGAGAAATATAGCTTTCAGGATGTTGACTTTATACCAGATAATATATTATAACTATAGGATATAATAGATTAATGTCAATTTTCCCCTCTTTTAACTTCGTTCGTGTCGTTTATTTTGCTCACGATGACGTCATAGTTACGTACGTAGTACTGATCGTTCATCATATTTAGATTATCGTCGCTCGTTCCGTATGTTTTAGAAAATTTCGCACATTCACGTTGATTCAATATGTTGGTTTTGTCAATATAAAAATACAGAAAATAATTTAATACTTTGAAGAGAAGAGTTAAAAGATTAAATTTAATATATGCCTTTATTATAGAAAATTCATACTTAAATTATGATATAATGGGCCTAATCGAATAAAAAGATAACAACAATGATACATTTAAAATATTAATTTATTTAACGTTATAATATATTAATGTGTCATATAAATGAATATGTAGTTTATAATAAAAAAAAGAGAGCAAATATTATGACCTCTATGTTACTAAAATTAGATTTAATATTATTTCAGAAACCTGGTAATTTCAATTGGACTGCAGAACAGCGAAGTATAATTCTAGAATCTTTCTTTTATGGATATTTTTTTAACTCAAGTAATATATTTACAATTAATAGAGATGTACCGAATAGGAATTGGCTGTCTAACCGACTTATCGGCATTCTGTAAAATGCAAATCATTATAAAGTTAAAATCGATGTCAAAAACTAAGTCTGCAATCCCTTGAAATTGCAGTAATTTCAGAGTTATAATGACATATATATCATCATAAAATACCTATAGGAAACGTAACGTACATAGTTTGTTATTTTTATAAATTTAGAATCGTTTTTTTTTCGTTACAATAGATTCATATAATTTGAAGAAACGTTGTATTTGGCTACGTTACGTTGTATTTAAAACGTATGATAAGAAAAGCCGACCCATTTTAGATTTTACTGCTACTTTAAAAAACTTTTCTTTAGGGTTCGTGTAAATTTTGGGTCATTTCGGCTTATTTAAATTTAAACTTTTAAAAAATTAAAGCATTGAAAAATTAAAAATAACAAAATGAGCTTAAGTCAGTGAACACGAACATTTATTATCATGAAATGCAATTGCAATTCTAAAAAATATCAAAAATTCAAGGATAGTTTTTTCTTATTAGGAGCTACTGTGGTCATCTCGTATCTTGATTTGATTTATATGTCACAGTTAAAACTTGTTTTTAGATAAAACACGTTTTTCCTGGTAAGAACTAGTTTTTACTGTATGACTTTGTTTAATCAAGAATTTACTAAAATTAAATAGAATATCAGTTAAAACTAGTTCTTATAATATTTACTTTTTATTGAGACATATTTTTTAAGAAGCCGGATAGTCGGCGCTTTTTGACGACTAGTCACCGACTAATCGGCGTTACTAATAGTTATCTAATATTTTACTTTTATGATATATTTTTTAGAGTATAAATTTAAAAAGGAGAACTAGAAAACTATGGGTGTGGTAGGGTCAGGATACAACTAGACGTTACGATCTCTAACAATTCTGTCAGGAACCCAGCGTAGTGCCTTGGACTTGTGACCAAGCGTGTAGGTTTAGAAGGCCTTTTACACTCACCTTCACTAAGCAGATTCTCTGTCCAAACCAAAGGTTAGGCTTACATAGGGTTAACCGAATACAAGACTAGCCTAATCTAACGTTGTGTTTACATTGTAACTACTTCACTATGATTTATTCTTCGACATAGTATATGCATTTACATATACTACACAATTTATTTTTTAAATATAACTATATTGGGATACTATGTTAGAACTCATAAAAACCCATACTAGGGATATGTTAGTACCTAACTAATAGTTGTGAAATAGTCTAAAATATTATATGGGAAATAATAGTAGTTGTTGTAAGTAGTTGTTGTAGTAAACAGTAGTTGATTCTAAAATACTAAACAAGGGGGAAGTTTATTAGTTTTTAATTTATATGGTTGGAGGTATGAATGTCTTAAACAACTTTAAACTAATGGCAATTAATGTCAATAATAATTTATTAATTTAAATTTAATAATAACAATGTTCTATTTATTTAGTCAATATCAATAAAATATTTTATCTTCAGTAACTAGTAATTGAAACCGCTTTATTATGGAACTAAAGTTGTAAACTTAGAAAATACAAGTTATTTTTATTTTATCTGTGTATTTATCAATATAATTTATATCTTTTATTAATGTATAATTAGGAAATATAAGAATCATTTAATTTTCCATGAAAAGGAAATCGTACCCTATTCAATTCGTCAAAATTACGGTTATGTCAAATAAAGGATCTTTAGAAAAGCCTCAATAATGAGTGGAAACCATGATGGGTAGAAATTATACGATTGTTCTGTATCTAAACTTCACATCTACATGTGAAGTTTAGACGCAGATGTCTGTACTTTTAAAGAAAATAATTTAATTATTTATCAATTTTAGTGCTTAATAATAATTCAGCAAAATTCGGAGTTACATTTTGTTTAGGCATTTTAACTAATATTAATTAAAAAGGGATTATGGTTTATACAAAAACCAGCAGTAAGACGAACTGTTTTCTACAATATTATTTCTGATGATACTTAAAATCCGGATTAACAGCATTAATGTTTCAATACTCGCGATGTTAATAATCATGATTTGTGTCATGCTGGCATATTTATCTACTTAGTAAACCATCTTTAAATGACAATAATTTTTTTCCTGACATCAGATTTTTAGATAGTATGGTGTTAAAGAAACTGTCAAAATTAAAACTTTTTAATGTCGTCTATTGATATGTTTGAACATTCGATAAGTTACATTTTTATTATTATATTTCATACTCAATCTATCTATAGGCTATAAACTGTGTTTTTTATTCACTTAAAGTGCGTAGTGGTCTATCCTACGGATCACTGACTTTAATAGACTTATTACAAATTTAACTGTTTATTATTTAATCCTAGAAGCGTGTTATCCTTTCTTTATTTATTTTCAATTTATCTGAGAATATTATATCATCTTAAGTAAAGGTTTGCCAGTCTCTAGGTCTTGTAATTATTGAGATGTAAGACGAAGGAAAATTCAATGTACTTTTTATAAAAGTTTCTTTTATAAACTTGATATTTTACAAAAGTCGATGTTTCAGGGCTCGTAAAGAAGTTTCAGGTCAATGCGTAATATTGTAGAAAATTTTATTTCGTATTCGGATAGGTTTTCAAATAAGTTTGTGTGGATATAATCGTAGTTAGTAGTAGCAGTTTAATACTGGACATCTCGTTCCTGGGTCTGAATTTTTCAAAGGGTATCGGAATTTCAGAAAATAAGAAAAATTCGTCCAAGTGCAAGTGGAACTCACGCATTGAGGGTTCCGTATTATTTGATTTATGTATTATGTATTTTTTGTGCCATATAATATTTCAATATATTGATATGCAGTATCAAATGTAGTCGAAGAATGAAAATATCAATATAAGGTTAGGAAATTAAAAATATTTTTTTAGTCGACATAAAAAACATCTATAATTTATTATACTTATTCTAAGTAAGCATACGATTTAAAGTTACATTATAGAATTAAATGTTAAAGCTCAGCTCAGTCATAATGGCAGTGCCATATGTCATTTTATAGGCAATCTTTATTGGTATTTTATTGTTTATTGGCAATCGCATAACACAGAAACAACCGATCGTATATAACATTGATTCATGTGGCATTATTAGGTTATAGGTAGGTGCGTAGAGACATAGAAAACTTCACTATAGACACTAATAGTAAAATTATTTAAACAAAATATAACTAACTGCTGTATTTTTACATCTACATATTTAACAAGTAATTTACCAACCGTAAAAAATATAATTTCCAGGATGTGACGAAAATTGTAAATCTACGAATTTTTAAATTTACTCTTTGAGTGCGCTTTAAAATAGGGCTCTTTCCAAATTTCATTAAGACTTATTCCTCTACCTTAAGAAACATACCAAAACATGTATATATAATGGATACATATGTTACTAATAATTTTTATTTTTTTCTAATTTATGCTATATGATTTTCCTTCACACTAAATTTCCTAATATCAGGATTACAAAAACTTACTAATAAATGTTTATTTCTGTGCGAATTTCTAAATATTATATACAATATAGACAACGCAGGTTATGCTTACATTCACGTGAAAGTTGTTTTTTTTTTCTCTCGAAAGCTCATCTAGAATTTTTGATTCCTGTGCGAGTCTAAATAATAACTTAAAAGTTTGATATTTTTTAATGGCCCGTGTGACTAGTATTCTATAGCCGCGTTCCTGAGAAAACAAACTTGATAAGCAAATAGTTGGACATTGAAGTGATCCTAAGGTATCCACAGCCCTAAAAACGTCGCGTCGACCGCGCTTCGCATCGGGTCTTTAAAATTAAATTATAATCTATATGCCTATATTGTCAATTAAACCAAACTAATTGAGCTACCAATTTATTAATTTAAAAAACCATGGCATATGGCAACACTACACCACCTCTGTTCATCAGAAATTTTGTAGTAGTTGTTTCTCACAAACTTTTAAAAATTGGTGCAGTAGGAACAAAATGGCGATGATATATTGATTTCCAAGTATGGCAACACTGCGCCACCTATGTCATGCGAGAATAGTGTACATAAAAAAGCAATGAAGGCTACTTGTAGTTACAAATATTTTTATTTGCTTGTTATTGCAACACGAATATTTATTTTTTATTGCAGTTATTAGTAGAATTCATATAATATATGCAGAAGTTATATGAATACTTTTCACGTGTGATTTCCAGTTTGATTTAAATAATTTCCCACTCTGAGAATTAATATTGTGGTTGGTAACTAAATTAGAAAATTCTGGTGACAGTTGTAGCAAATGTGTGTAAGAAACGATTACGATACGATAGAAACATTTAATAAGTGAACGCTGTAAATGTTGTACAATAAGGTGTCAGTTACTAATCACTGTAGTTCAAACATATTAACACGGAGAATATAAAAATGAGACGAAATTGTTTGGTATTTAAATTTACTGAATGATTCAAATAAAGTTACATCACACTCTTATTTATTTTGTAATTAACTTGATATACTAATAAAATATTTAATATTAATCGCTATATGTGTATATAGAGTCCAGAGTTCGACACTGAGCAAGCAGTGGAAAGACGACTTTTAGCTGAACTAGCGAGACAGCAGCATCAAAGTGAAGAGGATAGACGATGGCTACAAATGCAGGAGGATAATTTGGTAAAAATAAATCATAAGAAATATAGTATAGAGGACGCATGTTAGGTGTGTTTTACACAAACAAAATCTTAACACTAAAATATAAAACGCAATTCAATCATATGATTTATTCAGCTTTAATTTTTTAAATGTTGGTATTTAATAAAGTCATCTAATTGGTAATAATTGCTGTAAATTTTAGAAACGTCTTTCGAACGTACAATTGGCGCCGACTGCTGAGTCAGAAGAGAAAGCGGAGACCTCCCAACCTCCACATGAAATTAAATCTACTAGTCAAACACATTCGGGTAAATGTAACTATTAAAACCAGACTTAACTTTCCCCTTCCCATCCCGATGAGGTTATGGTTCTGGTTGACTCTGAGCTCATACTTAGGGTCCATCAAATCCGTAGCATTCTTCTCTTTATTCCGCTTCCTCCCTTCGTTCAAGATAGCAACGCATCCCCAGGCTAGACGCATTTGTCTTGACAAGTGTCGCTCTTGTATGGGCGACGGTAGCCACTTACCACCAGGTGGACTGTCTGCTCGTTTGATCCTTACAACCATAATAAAAAAAAACTGAATCTACAGAAATGAACACAAATGTATTTTACTTCGATATTGTTACCAAAAATCAAGATCAATTCTAAAGTGCAATTGTTTTTATAGCGGCAAGTTCGTCAGAGACGAGTCCAGCGAATACTGTAAAACCCAAAGAAAGCAGAACGCCCAGTGAAGATAAGGTAACTTTGATACGGTATAACCTTGAAGCTAAAAAATGTATGAATTAATCAATCATACATTGAACTAATTATTCATTCATTGCTTCCAAACTCTATGAAATATATATATGCGCTGTGGTCTTCTACTAAACTTTGAACGTAAATAAGAAAAGAAGGAACTAAGTTAATTGTTTAAATCTAAATATAATTACCATTATTCAAATAATTCTTAAAAGTCATAAATATTGAGTATTGTTCACGTGATGGATTGCAGTTATATTTTTGGACAAAAATTCCACAACACTTATCATTAAATAATTTACCAGGGGCCAACAAACAATGAGCCAGTGTACGCTGCAACAACGGAGGTGGTGCGGCGCGTGATGCGACTTGCGGGGGTGGCCACGGCGACGCCCGCCTCCACAGCGCCCGCACTGCTGGACGCGGTGCGCGCGGTGGGCGAGGCTCTGCGGCACCTGTGCGCTACTGTGGACAAACTGGTGGGCGTGTACCCTGCACAAGCGCAACGGTAATGATCTCCTATTATTACGACAAATCTAACATAAAGTTTGTCTTTCACTGCCTTTAATGCGAAAAAACTTTATAATCAGAAATATAAAAATTATTCAAAACCATGAATTTGAGTGAAGATTAGGTTATTCTTCAAATTTTCTAACATACGCGGCATATTTCATTTCAGTGAAGTGGAAATGGCTCACCAGGTGCTAAGCAAGGACATGGCGGCATTAGTTGAAGCAATGCGTTTAGCTGCACATTACTGCCGCACCACTCTTCACCATGATTATACCAAGTCAGTTTTTTAGTTCATTAGGATAAACACTTTTAATGACAATAAATAATTATCATCAGAATTCAATATTATTATATTTCTGTTTCTAATAACTTATAGGAGCATGCTGGCAGCCGCACACGTACTGGCAATGGACGCTAAAAACCTTCTCGACGTCGTAGACTGCATCCGCGAAAGACATCCGCATATTGACTGGCGAGCAGCATTACAAGAACCCGATTCAGAAGTTGAACCTCACAAACCTCAATCCCCACCACAGCTAACCCCCCAAGTATCAGTCGAAGCAGAGCCAAAACCAGATTTCAAAATCAACCAACCAGTAACTACAGTGTCACATATGACCGATCACACGACTAAAGAGCATAACAGCTTGCCTGTAACAACGAACCGAGTATCGACATTAATTCATAACTACAACTTATATGGAAACGTACGAGATCAACATATATACGGGAACGAAGGCGTATCTTTCCAACATTCCCAATCGTGTGATGATTCCAAACTCGATATTCCAATCGAATCTGTTAAGTCTCGAGTGCAAGCGATTTCAAAAATTGATTCTCCACCTATTTACTCGGTCAGCAAGAAGATGGTCGATCATTCTGATCAAGTGTAGTTTAGTTCGCTAGTAGGAGCTTTGTGGTTATGATTGTAGATTGTGGGCGATTTAGAATTATTTTTTTTATTATTATTTATTTTGTATGGCAGTATTGTGTTAATTTAGTGACATACATTCCTCAAAACGAGATTACGTAAACATTCGAGATTATTTCCTGTTATGAATGTTTCTTATAAATATTCAAAAGAAATTAAATGAGTTGATAGGGGGTGCTGTTTAATTCTTAAAACATTGCTTGGATTGTATAATTCCTAATCGCCCATTTAATAGTACAGAAATGGGTTTATTTTCGATGCGGTGTACGAATTTTTACTCCAAAAGACAATTTTCTATTGCTCAATGTTAGCAAATGTGTATTCTATGATTTTAATATGGATTACGTTTATTAATTTATGTAATTAAAGTACGTGTGGCTCAAATATCATTTTTAAAGTTATCACAATATTCAAGTGCCAAAATAAATCCAACTATTTGATATTCAATAAAAACAATAGTTGAATTTTATTATTGATGCAAACTTTACTACAACACTGGGAAATAATGTCTTCATATTAAAATCATTGAATATCCTTTAAGACATTTTGTATTGTATGTCTGTTTATGTATTCTATTATGATTATTGGTAACTTGTCATTGCTTTTATGTAAATTTTATTTTCAGTCAATTTTTACCCATTTGGTAAATGTCATTAAGCTTTAAAAGTGTTGCAAGTATTTTTTATATAGTTTATAATTTACGTAAAAGCAATGCAAATCTGGGAAGCTTGTTGTACTCTGTCACGTACAAAGTTTTATTTGACATTTAAATTCCGTTGGTATTACTGGTTGGTTTAGGGATGACGATTCTCCAAAAAAATCGATTATAAAAGTCTTATGATTAATCGTTCATAATTTATTTTTAACATTCCCTAAAGATTATATGTATTATTTTTATTTATTAAAAACTATCATTTCTTTTTAAATGTTTTTGTATGTAAGTAGTCTTTTGTGACAGTCAGTAGTCGTTCCAATATATTTTTTGTAATAATCTTCATAAATCAATTGGCTGGATTGTAGGCAAAAAAGAATTTTATGCTTAAAAGAAAAAAACATTAATCAGTTCGCCATCCCTAACTGTTGGTACAATTTTTTATTTAAACTTCAACAAGCAATCCCAGTAAAGAATTAGTAACTTTGAGTACATATAAATGTTAACATATCATCCGCATTGTTTCGCTTCATGTTATCGTGTTGCTTTAGTGTTCGATGTTTAGTGGGCGATTAAAGACCCGCCACACAGTTTTTAAGCTTTGTGAGTCAAATATCTTAGTTATATAAAAACAATTATAAATTCTTTAATACAAACGAAAAAGAAGTTATATTTCAGGTAATGATTAAGATTTACGATAATTCCTCAGGAACCAAATAGATTCCGTAATCATTGGTGATGATAACTCGGCGTTGAATAATAGATTTCGTAATAATTCCTAATCGCCCACATCTACGCTACATATCTATAAACTCATGAATCGTATGTTATCTCATATCATATCTCAAATTATATATTATTTTTATCATCGCCTCGTAGACTGGATAACTGATGGATAATATTGATTTGTGATATTATTGCCAATAAACGACCTAATTCGTATTTTTAAGATTTTTTCACTAATTCAGTCTTTCCGAACCGAGTACTCATTATAATAATAAACCATAAAATCATACAATGACCGAGACATGTTATATTTAATTTTGAACTATTTAACCCTAAAATATCTACACTGATTCAATTTATTATTATAGTTTATAATTATAAATATAATTATATTAAGGTTGGGAAAGACTGCTTACAAAACAAAACGCATTCCACGGTTTGCTCGTGACGTATTAAGCGACATAAATTCACAATTATTTTCATATAAATTTTATACCTGACTCTTAAACGTTTTTGGTAACTGGGTAACGTTTGTTAAAAACTGACAAGTTTCTCGTTTTTTTTATTAAAGTCAACAATCAAGGAAAACATTTTAGTTTCAATAAAAACGTTATTCAGTTGAGTAAGAATGATTCGATACGATATCGTATCGCTCGTACGTTTCGAGAAGTTAAAAGTAATCAAAACTGCCTCAAAACAATAAATATTGAACGTCATATAACAGTTTAATGTTTGTTAAAGTATTATTTGTAATGTTATTGTGAATGCGAGTTCATGTCATTTGATTTTTATAAATAAAGTGTCATAAATTCGTACCCTGACAATATATTAATTGTATATTTTAGTTAAAAGCATCGTCACAAGTTTGCATTTAGTTTCGTCAGTATTTCACTGATAGCCTTGTTTATGTGACACTATATATTTTAGGACAAGATTTTAACAAAAACACTGATTTGTATTATTATTTGTAGAAAAAAATAAAAGACAAGCTATTAATAACTACAATGAATTGAATGGAAGTTGTGGATTTTTATTAATTTTAGTTTCCATAATTGTTGTCTTATGTAGCGTCACTTGAAAAAGGTTTTATATTTTGTAAAAATGTATAAACGAATCGATTGTCCATAATTATTTTAATTCGTATCCAAAGTTATTAATAAGCAGTAAGCGTAGATCTCAGTTGGAGCAGTAGAAATAGATGCGTTTATTCATTAGTTGTATAATTGTATCAGAATTTATTTATTAAAGAACTTCTTCATTGTAAATTATAGGCCGTAGGATAAGAGCTGACGGGCTGCGGTCCATTCCAAAGTACGCAGACTCGTAGTCCATGTATATCGTAGTGAGCCGCCGAGATTATTTCAGATCCATATGACGTGACCGCGTTTTGTTTATGCATTAAACTTAATAAAGGACAGGTCAAAATTGTTTTTTTATTATCTACCTTTTCATTTAACAGTCATATGTTATTTTCTTTATTTAAATGAAGCGTCATATTCTATCATATAAGTCAGCTTTTGTTTGCCACAAATAAAGAGTTAGGTGTTAAGCTTGGACACTAATGAAAATAAATTATCCTGAATAGAATTAACAGTACACAAATCATAAAATAATGAACTTGTTATTGAGGGTGAAAATATTATTATATTCAAACCTCTTACGAAAATTATTTTTATGAGAGAAAATAATTAAGATATAAAATGTCAAAGTAAGTATCTCTAATAATTAACTAACTAGACAGAAGCATTTAAAAATATTATTGCTCATACATACTTTTTGTGGAGCTATATTGAAATAAAAGTTTAAAAAACCATCTCAAAATATTTTACGCTCAACTCTTTGTTAAATATACTTTAGCTGTACTTACAATAAAATTGTAGATATGACATCTGTATATTTCAGTTTAAAAAAAAATAGTGAAAGACATGTGAACTAAGCAATAGAATACAGAAACATAGTTTTTTTTGTTGCAAGACGTTAAAACGGCTGAACCGATTTTAATGAAATTTTTTACACAGTTATTTTATAACCTGGAATGGAAAATAGGATTTTATCACGAGAAAAGATAGTTCCTGTGGGAATTAACGATTTTAGTGGCGCATACAGTTCTGAAGAGAGTTGAGAGTAATTACTTTGTAGCTTGAAATAAAAGATAGAATACATTCATCCCAACGTCGGAGTTCCTATGGGATACGCGGGATTTATTAGTAAAATAATACATGGATTAGCTAATATGATAAGAATAAATTGTGCGAAAAAATAGATAGTAAGTACTTCTGTCTATAATGTGAATACCTTTGGGATATAAGGACTATATTTGTGCAATAGCTAGGAGGAGGTATAAGAGGGATGAAAAAGTTTAAACACACAGTAACTTAGAATTAACACATAAAATATTTTTTATAATTTGGAGTTCTTCTGGACTAGGACAGTACAGACGTACTTAATATTATAAACGCGAAAGTAACTCTGCCTGTTATTCAATGACGAAAGGATTAAACCTTCGTTGGGATAGTTTTTCTCACTTTATTTTGCACTTGAAAAAAAATTTCTCTCAATATTTATTTTCGCCCTTCATTCATTTTTTCTCTCAGTCGGTCAACTTTATTGTCTTCCTCACGTTTTTCTGTATTACTCGCTATTATCACTCTATCTCTCTTTCTATAAATACTCAACTGTATGTACACAATGTAGACATATGGCGAATCGTGGGCGGGTCAACTAGTTTTAAATAAAACTCTAAGATTTTTACAAATCCAGTTTATTATGAAATAAGAAGCGTAATTTTTAGGTGACAAGCAAAATAAGTTCGCAAACAAGAAATTACACTAAGGATTGACTTATAAAAATGTATCAGTTTAAACAAAGTTGTTTATTTCATACATATAATGACAGTTTTTAAATTTAATATTTTCGTCATATTAAAAATGAAATTACTGTAAATATTAAACAATCTTAATATAGGTTACATTTTTAAATTACGTACTAGTTTTAGTTAGCAAAAACCCACAGTAATCATGTGCATATAAATAGAAGAAATAAAGTTTTTTAATTGTAATAATATATAATTCACTAGAGTAATCATAACTTTCTTCTGAACTTTGATTACTATTTTTATTATTGAAAATAATCCTACCACAATGTCATTAAATTTAATTAAAAGTGTAAGAAAAAGTAAGGACTGAAACCACAAATCTTATGTCACAGAGAACAAGCATTTAATTTTGTCGATGATGAGATAATAGATGGCGCTAGTACATTGCAATTTTCACTTATTGCCGATTCTTTATAGACTGTACAGACAGTAAAGGCGTGTTCATTACCAACATTCATGTCAATCTATATTTAGAGGGTAAATCCCTAACAGCGTATTATTTCCCGAGGCGGCTTTAGTAAGTAAAATATTTTTGGAATTTTTTAGGGAAAAAGTATGCAGAGTTTAAAAAAGCAATTACCGCCATTACATTTACTCTGTGGTGACTAGAGTTGTATTATTTATTTAATTTAACTTTGTTATTCCACTATAGTTCAAGAAGTATAATCAAATGTTGATAAAGATGTGGAAAATAGAGAACCAATCATTTACAATTTTTTAATAATATTTATTAAGAAGATTGATTTTTTTGAAATTATTGTGTTAAATTTATGGAGAAATATTTTTGATTTTGGTAACACTGTACCTAAGTAAGACTAATGCAATTCAGAAAAAAGTAGTTAATAATGTTGTCAGTTTAGAATAAATTTCTAAACACACAAAGAGTTACATTAATATTAGTTATTAATAAGGGTGTACATTTCCCAATAACTCTCCCATTTCTTACATAAAAACATTTTAACAGGAGATGTTTATTGGATCCTAAATATGTGATTTCAATCTCATACAGATTCGTTGATACGTAGATACATCAAAATTAATTCAACAATCCAGGAAATTAGCTGCCATTAGCAGTTCAAGAGCTATTTCAGGTGCGATGGGAAACTCTGGTATCTCCGTGGATGAGTTTGTGTAACGCACCTTGTAAGTGAAGTACATACAAACTTTCTGTAAGACGTGAGATCTGTAAACACATTACATATTAGTATTTTTTTATTATCTTAATGTTGGATACCTCTAGAAAAGAATGGAAATTAAAAAAAAAAATAAAAGTTAGAAGGGAAGAAAGGTTTACTGTGCAGACTATTACTAATCATATTCTGAATGGTTTAGGAGACATCAAACGATTTTTATAGACAATTATATCCACAATTTAACTTAGTAATTAAGTATTGCATGAAATATAATTTTTTAATGTACACAAATTTTGGTAAATAAAATGATTAAAAAATAAAATAAAATTGGTAATATGTGATACATAGAATATTTTTACACTTTGTTTACCCTTTGTATAACTCTATACTGAATAGAGAATAGTAGCAAAAAATAAAACTTACGGTATCTCTCTAAAGTTGACTTCATTAGCCTCATTTTCAGCAAACTGTCCAGGACCACTCAGCATAGCTTTGATGGTTCCAGAAGTGAGTGCATGTTCTCTTTTCACTATAAACTCATGCCCATCTGAAGATACGAGTTTGACGTACATTGCGTCTGGGCCTTCGCAACCACCAAATACCTTCTCCTCAGCTTTATTGTAAGAAAAAATACAAAATTAAAATAACTTTTTTTTACTGCATACAATACTATGTCAATGAAAAAGTTGTTTCTGGTTAAAAAAAATGAAAATTGCATGCAAATTAGTGCTGAGACCCACTAATTTCAGTATTTGCATATTCATGAAAGATTTACCAGAGTCTGTAATTGTGCCGGACCGTTCTTCTGCAACACTTGTGGCTGAAGGAACTGCGGAGGGTGGAGCTGTATCTGACATCTTTCTGTAATAGCATAAAATTTGCAACTGTTATCCAATATATATACATATAAACAAAACTGAAGTTTCTGTTTGAAATTCGACATTAACAGATTTCCACTAAATGCATATGAAAGTATATATGGTACTTACAAAAGTCTTTTTTTTTGTGTCTTGTCTGTCTTTCTGTTTGTGTGCCAATCTCTGAATCAGCCGGACCGATTTTATTTTAAATATTTTTTTGTGTATACAATTCTTTAAAAAATCCCATACATAAATATGAATTTGATTAATTGAGAAATATTTTGAGGTCTTATGGGATAATGATATATTATGTTTGCTCTCGTAAGTGCCTAAGTATTTTTATTTACTAAATTAAACATCTTTTGTTTAATAACACACCTATGGTAAATAGCACCCATATTAGTAATTTATATCAGTTGTAAACAAACAAAATATTGTTTAAATAAATTATTAAAATTGTTTAAAATTATGGTATTTGTTAAATCATATTTATCTCTATCCAAGAACAACACATACAATGTGTTAGAAAATAAAAAAATTCAATTC
Source organism: Neptis clinioides (assembly GCA_027564055.1). NCBI lineage: Eukaryota > Metazoa > Arthropoda > Insecta > Lepidoptera > Nymphalidae > Neptis > Neptis clinioides. Next base: position 220,106 of record JAOPUB010000021.1, read on the forward strand.
TTTTATATTCTATGCAACTTACAAATAACCTACCTACTAAATGGATCTTACCAAAATAGAATATTTGACTCACCACAGTATGAAAGTATACAAGAGTTATAGCAATAAATTTAACAACGAGATATTAATACTTTAAATCTCTCAAACTTTTGGTATACTAGAAATTTACCAAAGATTACTGAATAAGGTTATACTATTTGACACATTGAGTCAATGACATAAAAATTTTCGAACACTGTAGTGTTGCCTCTTGCTTTAACTAAGAATCCATAATAGAGCAAACTCAATATACATCTAATCGAATCACAATTATAAAATCAAGTAAGATAACTAGAAAAAAAAGTGTTAAGTAGAATTCTCAATACAAATTAAAATCTTCAACGAAACGAGTTCTTGTCGAATGCGCAATCAATATCTTTCCATTTCCCATTGATATGGGTAGTGTATAAGAGGCCTAACTTTATTCTCTACGATTCGGCGGATTTTTTTGACATGGCTTTTTGGCTTCATTTCATTATTTTGACATTTCGATGTCAACCGCTACGTATTTCTTTAGAAAAAGTCAAAATTTTACGTTTTTCCTTCTTCCCTGCGTTTTTTTCACCTCAACAGAATCGTAGAGAAATAGGTGAAAATCGAGTGCCAGTGGAAAATGACGATGAACTCCAGAAATTCAGCGAGAACCATGTGACACGAATACGAAAAAGAGTTTCCAGACCGTCAATGTGACAGAAATGTTTTCTGCCATCGCGACGAGCCAGCGCTGCCGCGGAGCCGAAACTGCATCGTCGCGTGATACACCAGCGGGGACGTAAGGCTAGCCCGGCAAAGATGTGCGCGAGATGGCCAGTCCGCCACCGAACCCAAGAGAAGGCTCGGAGAGCTGCTTTTTGATACAAAATCGATATTCATTCACGCGTCAGGTAGAATGTTTATAGTATTGGCAACACATACTCACAAAATGTAAAATTATATTTTGATACAAAATCGATATTCATTCA
>JAOPUB010000021.1:245096-267551 GCA_027564055.1 Neptis clinioides
TGATAAAATAAAAACAGAATAAACAGTTAGAAAGATAATGCAGAACAAAAAAAGTTGCCCGTGTTTTTTGTATGTATGTTTATAATTACAAGTCAATTTATATCTAATGATAGTAAATTTTTAATCCTTTCTACTAATAAATGCGAAAGTGTGTGAGGATGGATTGATGGATGTTTGTTTTGTCACGCAAAAACTACTGTACGGATTTTGATGAAACTTTACAGTAATATAGCTTATACATCAGAATAAAACATAGACTACAATTTATTTTAAAAATATGTAATTTTGTTATAAGTACACCATGCCGGCGAAGCTGATGGTGAAAGGTAGTATTACAAATGCGAAAGAAACACTGTATGTTTGTTATTTTTTTACGCCTAAACTATTAAAGCTATTTTGATGAAATTTGTTGCTCAAATAGATAAAACATTTAGAAAGCACATAAACTATGTTTTATCCTGAGGAAAACCCTTGAAGATGTTGAAAAGCGAGATGAGACACTCTTCCACATTTTTCATTAGTTCTCCTCTCTTATGGGTCGTAGCATGATGTTATATTACATATATCCTTCTCAGATAAATAGACTATCTAACACTTAAATAATTATTCAATTTGCGCTAGTAGAATATTTTTTTTCCAAATACAAAAGTTAAGTTTGTATGTTCATTATGTAGGTCCAGACTGTTCAATCGAATTTAGTTTAATCCTTAGTTAATTAATAAAGCTATTTATTATAAATAAAGGTACGATATTGATACGTACAAAGGCTTGCCGATTTTACCTACTAATTAAACATCATTAGTCTTATCTTAAGTTATTAAAAAATCTCGTTAGAACCAATCAGTACATCCTTGTTGATCTTCCGCTAAGCTTTATTGCGCACTTTGATGTGAGCTATCGGAATTAATGTTTCGGAATACTTGCTAATATATCCTTTAATTAGTACTAATAGTTGGTCAATAGTCAAAAAAAAATTCAACCTGTCCCTAAAAATATTGAATAGATACATTTGAATAGTAATATCTATAAATAAACATGTATTTTTAAATAAAATATATCTTGTATTTTTTCTCAAACTCATATGCTATGTCTTTAAGTTTCAAAATGCCAAACAAACTGTTGAGTATACCTGTATCTCCACCGCGTCCGCTCAGACATGCGCGTGCGCACCAGTCGATCGTGCAACCCGCCGGCGCGAAGTGATCTTCGTTCAAATAAAACTTAAAACTCCGAAAACTTTCAAAAAAGCTTTAACTTTTACGTGAAGTGCTATTGTAAAGGTTTTCTGTTATTTTTGCTATCATTTCTGTGTTGGTGACAAGTTGGTGACGGTAGATATTACGTGAACGGATTTTATATTTGTGTCGTGGACTGTAATTTTTGGTTATTTTATTGTAATAGGTATGTTTTTATTTTTTAATTACTTAAAACTTAAATCCAATATCTGAAAATCTGATTTAATTTATGCAAATAGCTGTACATAAATAATTGACCATGAATTTTAAATATTAAGTTTAATTAATTTAGGTAATGGTCTTTTTCGTACATAATATATACATAATATTGAATAAAGAAATATTTTAGTACTTTTTTATAAGTTACCTACTCCATCACCATATACTAAAAAAGAAAAGGATATTATTCTTAAGGTTAATTATTCTTAACATTTAAATGCCTAGTTATAAAATTAATTAAAATTTAAAAGAAAAGTTATCGAATTCATGTTCATTATAGAGCACGGGAATTAAATAGCATGTGAATAAAATCTCTGATTAAATGTAGAATAAAATTAATTAAAATGCTTCATATTAGAGTAATTAATTTAAAATTCCACAGAATATAGTATTATATTACAATAGCAAATACTTAAACCAAGAACAAGTTCATTATTGAATCAAAATTGAAAGAGTGGTGGAATTTTACATAATCTAAAATTATTGATAATGAAGTAAATAAAATATTAGGGGATAGAAGAATTAAGTTTAGTATTTAAAATTTGTTAAATTCATTGAAATAACGTGATTAATGATAAAATAATTATTTATCATGTAGAGTTGGAAAAAGCAAATGGTTTTTACTTCTAATAAGATTACGGATATGACGGATTTCATAAAACTATTGTAGTTTTGTAAGAGTCAGTATGTTGATTTGTTAAATTAAGTCAAGGTATTTGATTTCAAAAATATTCCTACTAACAACTCGGTGGATGCGTTCGATAAATACTTTATATTTCAATGTATTCAACCTTTTGACACTTAATTTGAATATTTATACGAAAACACATGGTTGAACAAACTTCAAGTTATATGAAAAATTTAGAATTACAATTACGTTAATGATGCCACGAATAAAAATTACAAGTACAATAATAATTCTAATTGTAGTTTAAATTTTCTAAAAGCAGCTAAGCCATATTTTGGTCAATATTTGGGTAATTCTAGAATTATATCTTTTTAATTAAAAAAATGCGTAGACATTTATAAAAAACATATCCTTAAAGAGCAACTTGATGCAAGTTTGTAATTTTTAATTCAAGATTAGTATTTGGGGCTAAAACATTTTTAAATTTATTTTTTTTGTGACATTTGATTTGAAATTAAACAAAGTAAGTATTAGTAAAATCTGCAGCAATACAACTGTAAAATCGAAATCAACTTGGTATAGTCGTTTTTACGTGACAAAAAGAATCGGTGTTATAAAAAACGTCTGTTTTAAAGTTTTGTTAAAGATCTTAATAATAATCATTCCATTCTTGGTTGAAAAAAGGTTTGAATTAGAAAAATAGGTACTTATTTTACATGCTTTGTTCAACAGAACTTTTAAATTAAAAGTATTAGTATAGTTTGATTTATAATAAGCGATTTAATTATAAAATTCTGTTTAAGTGTAAAACAAAGTATTAGATAATGTTGCGTGTAAGAAAAATACACTTATTACCATCGCATATGAGTTACTCAAACATTGTTTCTAAGAGATTAAACCTTTTTAAATATTTATTGATATATCTTAAATATTATAAATTAAATATTAATAGACACTAATTAATTTTTACTTAACTTCTTACAAAAGCAAAGCTTTATCCGAATCCGTAGTGACCTATTTGATATATTGTCTTAATAATATTGCAAATGTGAAAGGTTTTATGTTTGTCAATGTACTCAAACACGCAATAACGGCGGAACAGATTTCAATTAAATTTACATTACGCATAGTTATTTTGTACTATATTTATCGTGAAAAATCGGGATTCCTGCGGGATTATCATAAAACATGTTTACTGTTGTAAGTGCCTATATCTTTGTATAGCAACAATATGTCGAAAATTAAAGGTTTTATTAATAAATCGAAAGATTATAGATATCAGGTCGACTAGTGTAAAATAAAATTTCCATCTGATACTGAAAAAGTATCAAAAAACGAGTAATCCTGTCTTCTATTGAGCAGCAGGATCTTTCTCTTCCTCTCCTTTTCTTACTTTCTTCTCTTCTCACTTTTCATCAAAGATCTATCACGATCTTTATTGTGCTCCTTAAAACTATGGGATTTTCCTTTTCAATCTCCCTCTTTACTTAATTTAAAAAAGCCAAAATATCAACATAATAAGGAATAGTTTTGAGCATTGATATAAAGTTTTTTAGTAATTGGTCTAATTTTATCATGAACTTTGTATAATAAAAATAAAAAAAAATATTGTTATAGGAACTTTATTTAATAGTTCCTTTATGTTTTTTTTCTTATAACTAGCGTATTACTCTTATAACTACATCGGCACGATCGATAGGTAGTGAGTTCAAATCCCAGTTATTGGACTACTGGGGTGGCCCCCTCCTAACACAAGCATTCTAGCTTACTTGGAGGGGAGAACAGGAATACCAGTAGTTTGTAATCCAAACTGCTAGTAGTCTTTATAAAAAAAAAAGAAAAAAAAATTACTCGCGGCATAATAAGCATAATAAGGTCCTTTTCTGTTTACTACAACAACTTTGTGAAAATTATCGATTTTTAGACAAAATTTCATCCACCTTAAGAAAAAAATTATCAAAATTTCTTTCTTATCGCCGCTCACCTACGAACTTAAGGACTTAAGCACTGATCTCTTCTTTGCAATGATACTGCGTTCACTTTGTTTTGAAAAAAATTTTGTGTTTATGATAGAGGGAGAAGCGAGGGCAAATGTTATATTTTCGAGGTTAATATTATTTTACAACACAATTTTATGAAACGCGCCTTTCTGTTTTAACTAACAAGTGTGAGAAAATAATCTATCATAGAATATTATGTTTTATGCAAATTATATTAAAAGTAGAATCTGTGAAATTTTAAATGTGTTATGAGCTTATTTATTAAAGTTAATTACTTAACGTTAACGGATTTGCAAATCATTTTTATTTTATTTTAACTAAAGTGTATAGCCGGGTTTCCGTGAGTCATCGATCTGCGTTTGGCACCTTTTCTATAGGTATTATATTTAGGGGGTTATTTAAGTTTTTCACAAATTTTCAGCCATTTGCATAAAACAATTTATGAATTTTTACAAAAAATCATTTTCTTAATTTTTTTTAATAGTAAAATTCATTTCGAAATAATTATTTTGTCTCTAATTCTTAACAGGTATAATAATTCTTAAAAAAATGTAATGATTCTTACAAAGTAGACGATTTTTGACAGAAGACTTCTCCATACTAAATACTATTTAAATTTTTTTAAAATTGGTGGATAAATAGATTAAAAAATTCCCCGGTTATAATATACTTCGTTTATTAATCGAATGTTTGTACATAGAAAATATTTAAGAGCAATAGAAGCAAAATCGCTTACTTGTATTTCTGTATGCGCGTCACGCAAAACTAATGCATATAATTTGATATATTTTATATTTCACTATCATATTGTTTCATATCAAATCTCAGATATAGGCTTTGTTGAATCTAAATCGGTTGTCAGAAAAAAAGGTTATTGTCATTTAAAAATATTTTACCCCAACGATGCTAAGTTTGAGAAGGTTAAGCCAATTGTCTTTGTAAGTAAAAAAAAAAACATTTTGTACTTATGAGTAACTTCGTGATATTGACTTTATATATTATTTGTATAAGTTCAGGGAATGGTATATAAAGGTATTAATTAAAGAAACTTCAGGGTTCTAGGCACTGTTAAGGTTTCTGTCTGAATATTAATTTTTTTGGGAACTCGGGCACACTCCTCTGACTTTTCTAAGTTATGTGTGTTTTAAGAAATTAAATAGCACTTGCTATAACGGTGAAGGAACACATCGTGAGGAAACCGGCACTCCTGAGAGTTCAGTAAAGTTCTCAAAGGTGTGTAAAGTCTCCCAACCCGCACTAGGTCAGCTTGGTGGACTATGGTCTAACCTCCTCCCAATTCTGAGGAGACCCAGCCAGCCCAGCAATGGGCCATCAACAGGTTATGATGATGATTATGATTAATTTTAAATTATTTAAAAAGTAATTGCTGTTAGTTTTTTTGCGCATTTTGACTCGATTGAACATCGTATTGCTTCCTCTATTCCAATGATCTTATATCTTCCAAGTTATTTTCCTGGTATTACTGAACGTTTAAGTAGGGTTTACAAATAACTAACTTAGTACAGATGTTACTAAATGATTAAGCAAATTATAATAACCTTTACACCGCCATTAAGTTTCTATCCTACTGAGGATGTTTTTTATTACCTTCGTGCAATAACCAAAACATTTCTCTTGTTTTTGTATGAACGTACGGAAGTTATACTTGCATATTATTACAAATCTATCACTGTATGAGGATGTATAAAAATATTTAGAAATTAGCAATTTGACCTCAAGTTGCTTAGATCTTGCTTTAAATAAATTAATCTATATATAATATAATAAAATGTTAATTACGTATCAAACTGTAAAAATTGCATCAAAAATAGCACGACAATTGAATGAGAAAAGATGACACTAACTTAAATTAGGTGTACTTTTTATATGATTTGACCTCGCATCCTTAAGGCATATTGTGCAACGACGAATACTGAAACTATCTAAGAAAGTTTATCCTCGTTTTAACAAAATATCTAAAGCATAGTAAAATATTGGTAAATTTACACAAACAACACATTCAGGGGATCTTCTTATATATATATTTTTTTAAATAACTCTTTGATTTTGCTTTACAAGTATAGCCGACCCGCCTTCGCTGAGGTGTTTGATATTTCCGTTGAACTCAATTTTAATTTGTATAAAATAAAAGTGGTCTAAGTTACTTCCTATAACATCAGCTATCTCCCAGTCAAAGTCCCGTTCAAATCGGCCCTGCCGTTTCAAAGATTAGTCGAAACAAAGAAACATATAGACAAACATACAAAAATTTTAATAAAAGTTTTCATATTATGTGTACTGCATATAGGCATATATCCAAATTTATTTCAAAGAAAGCCGTTATTTTAATATTACAATCAGACTCTCCAATTTTATTTTTATGTATTGATTTGTATCTGTGATTTAGCTTTATGGATTAAACACTAAGTGCGATTCTGACTCATCCAAACTTTTTTATTAAATAAATATTGCGCCCACTTATATATTATTTTAATAGTCATCTGTATGAAAAACATTACAAAAATATCTTAATTGGCATTCTATTCGACTACCAGTGTTGTTTAAATTTTATCGATGGTACCTGTCCGCTGTGACAGAGATTGTGGATAAACACTAGATTGAATTGATATAAGGAGAGAAATCCATTACGATTTATAATCTTTATAAATAAAATATTTTTTATTAGCAATCTACCTCTATGTATCTCCTTTAATTCATTTATATCAGGCGACGGATTTTGAAAGAGAAAATATAGGAAAATTTATTTAAGGATATTCTGCGTCATTAATATGGGTAGAATGAAAATAAACTTACTCAGGAGTTACTGGTTCAAATTGAAATATTATTTTTGTGTTGGATAGTCCATTTATCGATGATGGCTATCGTCAATAAAACATCACGCTGCGACCCATAGGAGCGGAGAATAACGCGAATAAGTCACGCGGGTCGGCTACTTCAAATATAAAATTATTGTGTCGATTTGGCACGGTGATCCGGCGCGTTAAATGTGATATAACTAAATATTTGAGTTATAACGTGTGTTTTATTAAGTTTAAATATCACACTGAACAGTGGACTGTGAGTATTGTTTTTAATTATTGGAATAAAAATCAAAAACATACTTAGGCTTCCTATATTAGGGTGATAAGCGGAACACCACTCATCTAAAGTCCTTGATTATTATTACTACTTATAGTAGAAGAACTCCAGAAATAACCATACCCAGTTTTGAGGTTTTCAAGTTAATGTTGTTTCTATCTGGAGGTATTTAGAGAAAGCAACTAAATCTTGCTGTGACTACTCTTTGATATGATTTACTGCTTAGCATATACCTACTATGAAAAAAAAAAGAATTAAGACTGATCAGTCTTAGTCCTCTATACTCTCTGTAAATCCGATGGATGAAGTTTGAACTTATTTATATATTTTAATCTGAATATACTTACGTATGATTAAAGCCATGCAACTGTTATTATCTGAAACCATCCAAAGCTAGTATTTGCGACAATTATGATTTAATGAACATTAAGATAACGGGTTATCACGATTACTTATTATAGAAAGTGAATAATTTATATTAATATCATAATGATTTCATTTCTATGAAATATAGTCAAATTAAATATATTTTTAATTAACAAAGTCCAAATGTGTAAAAGCAAATTTAGTTTTACTTGCAGTTAAATAATGTCAATAGGAATTTGTAATTTAATCAAAAACATGATTAAATTACAAATTCCTAAAATTATGTATTACCTACAAACAACCGCTATGATCGTATTTTTATGATTAATGTTTTATCATATAGGTCTGTGCGGTATAGATTTTATTCTGCTCTAATACATTAACAGTAAAGTTGGAAATGGTATACATATTATTAAACTATTTATTTTTATGTAAGTAGCTCTTGTATTTTATATATGCCACCTTTAATACGATAGCCGAAAATTATACCTACACAACTTATAAATGATCATCATAATCATCATTATTAGAATAGTTTTTTTTAACATCTAAGTATTCCAAAAAAATATTATTTTTCATAAAAAAATCGATAAAGGTTTCTAGAAAGTTCTTTTGTCATGATAAACACTACTTAAAATACTAAGCAATAAATTAATTTTTATTGCAAATATCTACAAAATCCAATTATAACTAACAACGTAAATTAAATAGATACATTTTTAAGCACTATTATATTTTAACAAAAATTAACGGTGTTTGTAACACGCAGGCGCGGCAACGCGTCGCAGTGCCGCCAACATTGACAGCTGTCAATCAGATTCAATATGGCCGTTCAGCCGGTTTACAAACAGGCTGCTATCTTCGATCTGATGCCAGCTTTACCAGATGTATTAGATTAGTGAAGAAGCTGTATTTTGTAACATTGGCTTTTTAGGATTAACATTTGATACAACATTAATCAAATCAAAATCTTTTTATATCAAAGTAACTGCACGTTTATGTTGTACAGCAATAAGAGACAGTGTGATTTCTCTGATTAATTACACAGGGCAACACTTATTTTGCGGCATGGAATTTACGTCAACTGAATACGAAAATAATAATACGCTTCTCAGATTGAGACTATTGATATAGTAAATTAGTTTTTTTTTAAAGAATATTGTATTGAATTCTCAGATAATATTAATTAAACAGATTTTAAAGTGATATAAGGGCTTATTAACTTTTTTAGGATAACTTTAATCTACTATAAATTCTTCTACAAGTGGTAGATTTGTTTTCCTAATAAATAAATAAAATAAACATCAATATTAAAAATGTCGAGCCAGTTAAATGAAGTAGTTGAAAATTCGCCATTTTTGTAGTACTGAAAGGTAATTACCATTAAATCTAATCCGAACAAAAACACTTTTCAAATGCGTTGATCATATCAATTTGTGGGAACATTTTCCTTACTCGACTTTTATGCGCCTGTTTTAGTATCAGTACAACATACAGTGTGTGTATGCGTAATAAATAAACAACCAATAAATCCCGAGGTTCTTTCCCGAGTTTCAAATTATTATTTAACAAGTTTATATAAATAATTAATAGTAATAAGAAACAGAAGAAAATGTTTTATTTGTTAGTATATGCGTATATATTTCAACTTCAATAACCAAAATTTTTTGTTTCAGGAATGAGTCAAGGACTAAGAGCACACTAGTGATGTGATACATAATGTGGTACTGCGTCATTTTGACGCTTTGGACTGGACTAGTTAAGTGCAATTGACGACTTTAATATCGATAAGTTGTGGTTTAGTTATAAATGAACACACTCATGCTGACGACAGGCGGTACAGTGGACGATCAGCCCATGGACGGGAATATGTCGTTTTCTTCGTATAAGTAAGTAACAATATTTATCTTTTAACATATTAAAGAATGTCTTAGTAAAATGTTTACAGCGAAATTACATGACTGACGCTACCAGTTTGATTCATTTTTAAGTTCTGTTTTTCACCAAACCCATGTAAAGACATCATATCCATAACCGACATGACATAACCATAACTGAGAACAGTACCGTACACGAATGAAGACATTTATACGAAAAAGTGCGAATAAGAAGTTTCCAATCGAAGCAGAATTCGGATGATTACTTATACTTGGAAATCGCGGTCAGCTTTCGATGCATCATTAACAGCATTATACGAATTAATTACTCGCTTTTTATGATATGAAACTCTAGAATTCAACTTACTCTCAGATACGTCTTCTTCATTTATGAATACGATTCTGATTCCCGTCATTATATCGATACAAAGACGAAGAATTCGATTCCTGCATATTAATTTTGTATGAATTAATTAGTATACCATATTTAAATTCACATTTAACTTATTTAAATAATAACACATAGTACAAGTGTAGAGTCAACATTCTATGATTTCCTTTTCCTGTACAAATACTTTAAACCATCCATATATACTGACGGTATCTAATCTATTAAAGTTACTTAATAATTTATACATAACTCAGTAAATTATAATTTACTATATGAAAATCATACCAGTTTATTTAAGTATTAATAATGAGTTACTTGCTGCTGTATTTTATAAATTTTGGTGGAAAATATTTAATCAATTTATCACACGTTTAAGTTCAGTAAGCAAAGCCCAAGTTTAGAGCGGTAATACCCTTTTAGAATCGAATCGTATGCAGCAGAGGAACTTTATTTGCGGTTTGACACTAAATTCATTTTATAGCCATGCTTATAACCAACTGTCCATGGTCGCTGTAAAATGAGTTCAACATCATAAACTTATTTAAAGGTCAAGATTTCATTCAACGATGCAAATGTTTTAATTAATTTTGATACTTGAAGTAAATAAACTCAATTACTGATCACAGTACAATACAATAACAGCAGTTACTGATCGCAAAAAGCCGTTGACCAATGAATTCGTCAGGCGGTTACAGTCCTCAATCGGGCACCTTTCATTTAAAAAAAGAACCATACGCCATTTCATGTCAATTTTTGAATAATTCATCGTGCGAATGCGCGAGCGCATCGATTGATGCAAGCAAAAAGCGCGCGCTCGCTAATCTTCGCTGTCTCTCGCGTCGCTTCGGCCTTCCTCGGCTCCCAGTCTTGCCAACCGAAGCATTTATTATTCTAGTTTTTGCAGTCACGCTGAGCAAGGACATAACCGGGAATGCATTTATTTGATAAATGATGTTTTTTCTAGAAACCCCAAAGCAGTGATTTTTCACATAATTTTTCGGTGTCAACGTTGAAAGCAATTTTTTGTGAATCATTCAAGTGGATTCAATTAAAATAGCGTTGTTAATATACTTTACGATCCTTTTTTATTTTGAATTTGTTTGTGGTTCTAAGATGAATCGATTTATTTTAGATCAAATCATTCATCATCATCATCACAATCTTAAGATTCGAATACAAACATCTTAATTGTAGCATTTGTAACATAGATTGCTATCAGCACGATCCAGATTCTACAATAAATCATTTGAGTTGTACTATCGAGAAATTTATTGCGTCACTAACTTCTATCTAAGGATAGATAATGTTGCAGTATGTTATTATTAATGGCCAGTAATTAATTTAATACTAAATTCATTGTCGTTGGCCGTTAAGCCAATTACAAGTATCATCATGATGCTTGGAGTGCAGAAAAAATATAGTATTCGAATTTCCGAGCGTTCATCCCCCGCGCCCGCACGTCCGCCGCGCCTCGACGCCGCGTCTCGACTGTACGTGATTGGTTTATTAATTAGGCGAATCATCATCGGGTTCCATTTTTAAAAATAGGCGGGATTCTTGCTGTGCGACTTTTCTTTTTAATTTTGGCCGGCGTAGCACGCAATTAGAGTTGCCAGGATGCTTTTTGTCTCAATTCCTCATCTGAAGATAAAGGTTTTATAAATTTTGTTATACATATCTAATTAACAAGGTAATCGTGGACTAGTCTTAATTGGTTTCTAATATTGCAAATTTATACAGTTCAATCTTTATTAAATTACAATATTTGCGGTTTATTAGACTAGATTGTGGAATAAAGCAGCTTTTAATAAAGGGATTATTCAAAACCTGCGTTCTAGTAGCGCGTATTCTGTTTTTAGCATTGAAAAAGCCTTACCCACCATAATGTCAAATATCGTCGATTAATATGTTTTCGTTAAATTTATAAATCACGATAATCTCAATATAATATGGGGGCAAATGGGTAGACTTGGACTTATACTAGATGGTCAACGTCTGAGCCGTTGAATAAAATTGCGTCACCTTATATTAAAATTTTAATAGAAAATATCAATTTGTGTTAAAAACTTAATAAAGTTAACAAACTTTATTAAGTTAATATACTGTACTCAAATTTAAATAATTCTACATATGAATCAACATTCAATCTAGAGCAGCATATTTATGCATTTACTTTAAATTCTAGCCACATCTCATTTAAATTAAATTAAATGGAATTTAGCAATCTTTGCCATAAAATGTACCATTTTGCATTTCCTTAAACATCGATACCTTAAACGCATATAAAACTGCGATTAAAAAGTTAAATTCGAAAAATCGAACGACGAAGTGAGGTCAACGGAAAAATAACATAAAAAGTCCTGTTCGCGGTCCGTCGAGTTATGTCTCCCGATGAATACCGTTAGGATGCCTTTGGGCCTAAAATGAGATAAAAAAAACTGAAAACTATTCCAATTGCCAGTATACGGAATGCGTTTTGTCTGCCATAAGGTTTGTGGGGTTTTTTTATAACGTGCTTAGACATTAAAGTTTACACTTCAAACCGTTAAAAACCCGTGCGCGAATTCTCATTTTTTGGCCCTTACTTAATGAACTTTTTTAGTCTTGCAGACAAGTGAAAAAGGTCAATTGTAAACAACCCATAGAATTCATGTCGTATCACAGTATTTTAAAACTAATAATTTCTTCCACATTCCATCTCGAAGAGTTTGCTAGTTTCAGCAGTAGACTAGTAGTAGACTTTGAGAAGATAGGGATAGAACCAGACATGGTTTCCATAGTCAGATCAACACTAAGATACCCATTATCAACTATACAAAAGTATAAAGGATAACTTTAATGTGGTTATTAGAAGTGGTTTAAAATCATTTGCATAATGATGATTAAAGATTTTTTACACAACAGGAAAAATATTTTTATAAAAAATTTAACATACTTTGTACAGGATATAATCAAATAATTATTATATTCTGGTAAATATATTTATTTATTGAATCAAATTTTAAATCATATTAACTATGTTAAATAATACAATTTAAGAACATGGCCGTTGGACAAACCTGACACTTGTGACCTGGGGGGAAGTTTAGAACCAAGGAAGTAGTAAAATAATTACTAACGTGATCAGGAGTAATTTTTTCAGATAATTTGTTTAATTAACTTCCGCTGATCTTTCGGGACAGATTTTATACGTTGTTTTTTTAGGAGAATTTAAGCCAACAAAATCTACTCTAACTTTAAACAAATGCTTAGAATAAATATCTTCGTTTAGTTGAATTGCAAATTTTTCTTACGATCGCGAAGATAAAGGGGTAGAAATAAACACCTTTAGAGTGTCTACAAAAGCTAAAATAAATAGACAATTTATTCAAGTAAACCATATCTAAGCATTAAAAGCTAAATAGTTTACCATTTAAATATATAAAACACAGAAACATTTCCATGGGGCAGACATGTCGGCTGACCGCTACTAAGTAAGACGGGACATAAATTCTTCAAAGGCTAAACAAAATAAAAAATGAGAAAACCCCTTTAAGAGCTACCGAACTATAATTTATGGGCAGGCCCAAGGACAGAAATAAAAAAAGCATTGGAGACGCAAACGGTGAAATTGGAAATAATTTTGCGATAGCATCGTCCGCTGGCAACTTTCAGTTTGCAAATTTTTACCCTCTTTTTTATTTGCATCGTAAGTTATGGCATGGGTAGGTAAATCTTTATTGACTTAATGTTTGCTATAGATTGTGAATCGATATACAAAAGTGTGTTTTAACTAATGTTATGTGAAAACTGAAAAACAAGTAGAGCATTATCATACTGGTACCTCTTTCATCATTAGATTCACATTAAATTTTGTGTTTTCTAATATTAATGGTATAGTTAATTTGAGGTTTTGAGAATCTTGTATTTAAGGAAATTAAATAAGAAAATAACGTTTTAAGCTATCTGAGATAGTCAAATTGATAGATAAATTCCTTTTCTCAATCTAGAAACTTTTTTAAAAATCTTATGTCCCCATGTTGAGTACACGAATAGATGAAATTATTTCTTAGAATAAAAGATTGATTTTAGTTTTAAAATCGACTGGATTTATTCAATCAAATTTGTTAGTATAAAATATACCGTGATCCCGAATTCAGATACAATACTATAAAATATATCTTTACAGTTAAAATACTATACTCACGAATAAGTATATTTGAATACAGTTTACAGTACTTATTCAACTTGTCAGCATAAAATAATGTCCACCTTACATTTGAATAAAGTAATTGCTTAATTTATGCACACCAAAGCCTAACAGATCGAGCCCACAATATATTAGGCAATAAGTTACAAAATCGACAGCACGTTACACTGATCTAGTTATTCCGAGCTCAATCGACGAGCAAATTAGAATTTCTATGAAATGAGCGTAATTATAGGCAGTGATAGCCCAGTAGTTAAGACTTGACGTCTTACTAGAGAGGTCCGTCTTTTCTGAGTTATGTGTGTTTTAAGAAATTAATTATCACTTACTGTAATGGTGAAGGAAAACGTCGTTAGGAAACCTGCACTCCTGAGAGTTTACTAAAGCTCTCAAAGATGGCCCATTGCTGGGCCAGCGTGGTGGATCTTTGCTATGGCCTGGCCCCCTCCCCATTCTGAGGAGGAGACCTGGCATAACAGTGGGCCATCGAAGGGTTGTGATAATGATAATTATAAATGTCCTGTGTTCTATTTGAATCGATTTGTTGATGAATGTATAATTAAAATGTTTATCTCAGATAAAATGTGTCTTATTTATCTATTAATATATAAATGACTGAGACAGCAAAACGTTTGTAATTAGATGGCGAGTGATGGAATTACCAGCGGCTCCGCTCAACAACGGCGTTACCAAGTACCACCGGATGTCAATAGAGAGTGAGGTGAGTGTTTTTGTCAACTGCTTAACCCATTTATGAATTTCACTATTTGAGTGAGATTTTGGGACCACTTTTTTATTTTTACCACGTATGAGTGACCATATCATAGATGCTCACTTCATGCCGGTACAGGCGCTGCAAGAGCTATCTTTATATGTGAAGTTTCTCGTAGTGAATAAATGAATAATTTATTAAGTGACGATATGAGTTTTCGAAAATTCGTGGAAACCTAGTTTTCATAGGAATTTTCGAGAGGAGAATTCTCAAATAAAATTAAGGCCAGTAACATTGTTATCCAATAAAAGATTTTGAAAAAATAAGTAGGATTGTAAAAATTAGGATTGAAATAGGATTGAAAAAAAAAGACCAACAGCCTATTGCAAAACAAGCCGACAAATGTTACTTGAATTTCAAATGTTTGTGATAGTCGAACTTAAAATACAATAACTGAGTTCTTACCATATTCTGGATTTTCATTCAATATTTGGAATCTCTATTTATACGATCTAGCCAAACATGGATGACAAAATCGTAAATAGTAGATGTAGATTCGATATAATTATCTGGTCAAATTGAATTGCCCTCATCGTGAAATGCGGCCGTGTCATATCTGAATAAAATGAATAATCTTTATTTATCTATTTTATTTTTTACCTTTGACTTCCTAACCCTCAGTGCAAGTGTAATAATTTCAGGAGGAAGATATATCAGAAGCAGCAGTCCAAGCGCGGCACACGCGAGCAGAGACGCGCGAGCGCAGCAAGTACATGCGCAAGCGGCGCTCCCGCCGCAACAACACCGAAGAGAACAACTCCCACCCTCAGCCACTGCAGGAGGCCCCGGCGCTGGAGCCCGAGCCACTACCGCTGCCCGCCCTGCCTTAGCCGCAGCCGCAGCCTCAGTCGATGCGTCAGCTTTCACCTACTATTGAGGTAAGTATACATTGCCGCTAATACTAAGGTTGGTTTTGAGATTGAGAAATATATCCAACAATTAATAATATTATTACAGACTGTACGACCATATTCACCGAGACTCTTCCCTCTCCCGGAACATCAGTATGTGGAAATGCTGTCCTGCATGCCTGAGGGATACCGACCAAGTACTCCAGAAGCAACTAGGGTGGACGAGGAGTTCGAGTCAAGTTCCCTGTCTCCTATGTCTCCCTTGGTCTTTGAAGGAGATGACCCTGATGATGCAGAGTGGGAACCCAGTGTTGAGAAGTCGGAGCGACGGAGGAGTACCTTCAGATAATTTGTACACAAAAAAAGATAGGATTTTGAAGTAAATGGATCCAGTGAATATGAAAGGTACAATTATATAATGGTCATAGAATTTTTGTATGCTGATTGTCACTTTAATTTCTAGCTTATAATTTAAAAAAAAAAATTTTTGCTCAAAAGTTAACCCAATTTTGAATTATTGATTAATTTATTAAAAAAAAGAGCTAATTTAAAATAATTATTGATTTGTAATGAAGATATAGCATTCTTTAAACATATCATTTTGTTAACAAGTGACATTGACTTATAATACTACGGACTCACAATCGGTAGAGGAGATTAGTTGAAGTTTACTTACTTCATTGTCATCTGTATAAACAATACAATCGTTCCAAATGCTTCTAGATAATTTGAAAAAATTTTTGTACAAAAAATATAATTAATGAATTGTAAATCCCTGTGATAGAAAGCGACAACTATACAATATAACCATGAAATTGTTATATCCATATTATTACAGGTCAATGTTCAGCAAAAACAAATTACTTCAAAATCCATAATATGTACATAATGTATAATATTGTATATTCTTGTTTAAGTAACTTAGTGTAAGTGCATTCATTAACTAGTAGATCTCATTCTCATTGGTTTCATTAGTGTTGCCAGATTATCTTCAAAAAGATCCAAAGATTTAAATATTACGGGTACTAAATTTCTCACATGACAGATTTGTTTAAAAAGCATCTTTATTACATCTGGCAACACTAATCCATTGCATTAGAGCTATGATTTTGCTTGATAAGTTATGTTGGTATTACTTGTCTTGATACAAACGATTCGCAAATACTTTAGTGCTGCAATGTTTTGGACCAACTTCACAAAGTGATATTCAAATAAATTGTTAAATAAATAAAAAAATGTTTTGGGCCACCTTTTAATACAGTTCTTACATTAGAGACCATTTTTTTTTAAATTTTATTAGAATGTTTTGGACCAACTAATCAATTGGATCCAAAGAATTAATTTTTATTTTTTAAAGTGGACAGTCTATATGCAATATTAAAATGTTTTGGACCAACTACTTTAGTTGTCGTCGTCGTCGCTGTGTATCCATTTCCTACTAGATCGATGTTTGTATCAAGATAAGTAAAGTATATGCTAAACTCCAAAAGCTTTATTAAGATAATGTGTAGACATGTATATGGTTCAGTATTGTAGTGCCCTTACATTCCTTGTGTATGAAATGTGTGTACACGCCTTTATATATTACGTCACGCTTCCCCCTCTCTCTGTTGGTGTGACGTCACATTTTGCAATTTTATTAAAATTATAAATTAAAGTTGATGATTTCAATGAAATTTTTCACGCAAATTGAAATCTAGATTAACACAGGAATCCCGGAAAATTCTTATCCTGTAAGATAAAATTAAATTACAAATTGAATTTATTTAATTGAAATTTGAATTTTGAACGAAATTATTTCGAAGTAATGCTCTTGTTTAGTCTTCTTTTTTTCCCGGAAAATTATTCTCCCATGAGATAAAAATAAATTATAGCTGAACGCCTGAATTTATTTAATTGAAATTTGAATTTCGAACGAAATGATTTCGAAGTAAGGCTCTCATTTCTAAATTCAAATGCTATACGAACGCACGATGACGTCATTATTTCATTCGTTACTATTATAAGGGGAAAATAAATAAAATGTATATTCGGTTGTGACGTCATCGTTTGGTGTTATCGTGAACTGAATTCTAGAAGTTTAATGTGACGTCACACACTGGCGTGTGATGTAATATGGATGATTGTTAATAACAAATTTAATATTAATATGTGGCGTCGGTAACTCTAATTGACTAGCAATATTTACATATTTATGTCTTTTTTAATATATTTTGTATAAAAAAATCAATTCAGGTCATTTTTGGTTACAAATATAGTGTCTACAAATCCCATTTTTTAAATATAAGTTGTGTGGTTCCGCTTGCAAAGGGTCTCGACGTTTCCATACAGAATCTACACTGGGGTCTTATTTACATTGATTTTTTAAATCTAATAAATTTCATCAAAATCGGTTCAGTAGCTTAACTAATGAATGTATAATAAAACACCAGTGCAGATTCCTGTGTATATTGTATTAATAGTTTTTAATATAGTAGCCCGGTGACGCCAAGCGATGTACATAGTAAGGGCAGTATGACTAATAGACTGGCTGTAGGTAACTTGAATCTCTATAAGAGTATACTTCACGTTTCACTATCAAATCTTTATACTAAGTTTTGTTTGTGAAGTTTGTTGGAATAGCTCTTGGTGTGACGTCACAAAGTGAATATAACCCGATTATAACTAGAAGTAGTACATTTGTTTTATAAGTATGAATTTTGTTGTACTATTTTATTTGGTAGTATATAAATCTCAATGATGAATACAGACGTAATTAAAACGATTGAGTTACTATTATAATGTTTTTCTTGCTAACATTTGTTGGACCACAAACAATTGATATGACGTCATCAGGATTGTAAGATACATCAGAGCTATTCTAATGAACTAAATTATTGGGTGCATGTAATGTTGGGAAAAGGAATTTATAATGTTGTCATTTTTTTTATATTTGAAAATGGAATTTATAGAAAAATTCAAATTTACCTTTATCTATTCACGATTATTTTGTTTGAAGTTTGAATTTCGAACGGAATTAATTAGAAGTAAGGCTTATTTCTAAATTCAAATGCATTAGTTTTTTTTTATTTATAGTTTTTGCTACTGCTAAGGTTGCAGTAATTCTGCTAACATAGATTATTTATTATTTTGACAGTTCCATATGATTTGTATAATTTGAATTTATCTATAAATGAGCATCTGAATTAAATAAAAGATACTACAGTGTCGCTAACTATAGCAAATTTAAATGCACTCCTAATACAATCATTCCAGCTTAATTGGAGGGGAGAACAGGAATACTAGTAGTTTGTAATCCAAACTGTAAGTGTAATCTATACAGACAGACGTAAAACATTATTTAGCATATCCCTTCCATTGTTGTGCAATCCTAAATCACTGGAACAAGGCAGAGCAGCAGAGCAGCAGAGCAGCAGAGCAACGCAAGAGCAAAGCAACAGCAATGGAGGGTAATCTAACAAACGATCAGTATTAGCGGCGCGGCGGCGCATGTGCGAGTATCGTGTCATATTAATAAAACATCTGGGTTCGATTCCCGGCCGGGGCATCTTTTTGCGAGAGTATATCGCGATATGAATTATTTATACCATTTATAGTGGAGACGACAATAACATTGTATTCAAATTCTAGAAGCAGCACTAAAGGTTTGTGCAATATTTTACACTATCACTGTTACTATTTCACGATGGGGTGATACACGGACAGATACATTTTGTTTGGAGGTCCCGATGCTCGTTATTATGCTCCTATTTTTTTAAAGATTACTAGTAGTTTGCAATCCAAAAATGTTCTCCCCTCCCCTCTCCCAACGACTGGGATTTGAACTCACAAGCTATCTAACCCACAACGCCTGAACCACTGAGCTACTAACGTCTGTAATTTTATATCACTTATATTGTAATTAAATATTATTACATTAAAAAAAAACAATTATTTTATATCAAGACAGTTGTTAAACGAAGTTCGTGTGATAGTTATGATTGTACAAGAAAAGTGGTGTCGTGATGCTGGGAATTAATTGTGAAGGATTTCGTGAGTTTTCGTCTATCCAGTATATCTTACTATCTTGCTAATGTTACTAATATTATAAATGTGAAAGTTTGTATGTTTGGATGAGTAGATGTTTGGATGTTTGTTACTCCATCACGCGACAACGTCCTAACAGAATTCAATGAAATTTGATACGTAAATAGTTTATAACCTGGATTAATATATAGGCTAACTTTTATCCCGGAAATATTCAGAGTTCTTGTGGGATAATGGTAAAATAAGTTTACTGTCGTAAGCGCCTTTATATATTTTTTTAACAGCAATATATTGAGAATTATTTCTATTTCTCATAAATCGAAGTGTTATACGTGGTTAACTGGACCCGAACGAAGCCGGGTGGGTCGACTAGTATCTTATAAAAGATAGTAAAAAGTAGGTACTTAACATAAATAATTAAACATGTAGACTTGTCTGGATTATCACTGGCAGACAACAGATGTTGTAGAGAGAAACTTAGGCTACTTTTATTTTAAAAAGAATTGAGTTACGCGAAAACATTACACCTCAGCGAAGCGAGGGCGGGTCGGGTTGTTTATTATGTTTTTCTTGGATATGGGTTTCATTAGCTTATTTTTATTAATGAAAATAGAAAAAATGGTGGGGGAAAATTGCGCACACTGAGTGTACTGTTTCACTCTATTAGGTGTTTTATCTGTGACGTTTATTTTTGACAAATACCTCAAGAGTCTGCCAGCAAGGGTTCCCATCCTGAGTTACTCTCCACTTACGAGATACTCTCCCAACGACAGAGGGGAATTGTATTCTAACTAATCCCCTGACTGGGTAATCCATGAATTTCGGATTGAGATTGTTTATTAATATCAGCCGTTAGCCTCACTCAGAGTATGCGATTAAGCGGTCCTATTATTTGTTAGCACATCTCTCGCACATCGCATATATCTGGGTGGACCGTAGCCTCAGTCTAGAATTTAAAGCCTCAACAGCTCATTGGTTCAGGCGCTGAACTCATAAACATATTTGATAAGTCATGGGTTCAAATCCCAGTCACTGGACTACTAACGTGGCCCACTCCTAACACAAGCTTAGTAGGAGGGGAGAACAGGAATACTAGTAGTTTGTAAAAAAAATGTTAATTATTTTTAAGAAGAAGTAATGTAGCATAGATTAGTAGTTGACAATTTTCATACTTTTTTTATTGTTGCTTTAGAGGTTATGTTTAAATTTCAAGGCTGACTGGAAACTTCTAGAATAAAAATAATATAATCAAAATGCAATTAATATTAAATTAATCTGAATTTAATTTAGGTTAACAAATTTTAAATTAATTCAACATCGCCTTTAAAGATAGATTCTTTTTACTAGTCATAAACACTCCCCTTTACTGGTCTATATCTAAACAAAATTTAACCAATTCAGAAACAATTTAAAAAATCTGTCTAAAAACCTAATTACGGCCAAAATTAATAATCAATCTTATCCCAAAATTAATGGATCGTGGATAAAAAACAGAGTCCATATTAAAATTTTTGTATGAATTTATACACAAATTTTATTCGTATTTCGATAAGACTGACTAGCCGATTCAATTTCATCCGCGTGATGCTCCTCTTCTATGGGTCGCAGCATGATGTTATATAGCCTAAAGCCTTCCTCGATAAATAGACAATATAACATAAAAATAATTTTTCAATCCAAACCAGTAGTTCCTGAGATTAGCGCGTTATAATATTAGTATAGATCCCCTATACTATCTATATCGCTCTCTTATAGACGAATGTAACGTTAAGAATATTTGGGACATTCGGCTATTCTTTTCATTTTGATGGACGAGTCACGAATACTCATGCACGTGATTTTCATTACTGGCAACACTATAGACGATATTAAATATGAATATCATATTGTTTAGTAATGTAGTAAGCTTTTAATAACAATACATGAATTATTACTTGAATTTCTTAACACGCGTTATAAAAGAAGTTAATTGTTGTAATTTAAATATATATGAAGCAAAGTGTTTGTCTGTTGTTGTTTCTCGGAAGTTGACCACAAAAATGCTAATATTGCAATTATTTTCAATTTATATTGTAATGGAATCATTTGCGGTTGAATTTCAACGAAATTGGTTTATTTTTGCCTAAAATTACATATTTAAAAAATTGCCTTGTTCATTGTGACGTCACATACTAAAACCACTATTGTTGTTTATTGAATTTTTAGCTCAATTTTCCTTCTTTTAACCGACTTTAAAAAATAAAGTCCAATTCTTCGAAAATACCGAAACACTTGAATAGATTTGAAAATTATTTTTAACCGACTTCCAAAAAAATGGTGGTTCTTAATTCTTTGGAATATTTACCGAAAACGTTTGAATCGATTTGAAAATTATTTTTTAACCGACTTCAAAAGAGATGGTGGTTGTCAATTCTTCGGAATCTTTACCGAAAACGCTTGGATCTATTTGAAAATTATTTTTTTAAGGATTTATGATACGGTAAGACTCACGTTTAATATGGTTAAATGGAACTATAGTTTAGTCGTGCACACTCTCCGAAGAATATATTTCGATTGAAACTATAGTTCTATGTAACCAAATTAAAAAATTATGATTTTATTTCGAAAGGTTTCAAAATGTTTATTCTTTAAAAAATATATCGAATCGAATCGAAAATCCTACTCTAATAATAATTGATAAGAGTTTGTTTGTTTGTATGAAATCTCGGGAACTACTGGTTTAAATTTTAAAATTATTATTTGCTGGATAGTCCATTTATCGAGACATTACACTACGACCCATAGGAGTGCAAAACGCGGATG